>VFFE01007128.1:3792727-3818541 GCA_008921705.1 Burhinus oedicnemus | reverse complement strand
GGGGAAAGGCGGGGAGGGGGCTGGGGTGGCAGCTGGGGCTCATAGCTCCTGCGTGAGGGCAAATGTGTTTATTGGGCTGGGGGAGAGGGGGGGTGCCCCGCTGGTAACACATGAAGTCTGTTGTGTGGCTCAGGGGTGCAGGAATAAAGTGGACCAGATGGGTGCTCTGGGTGGGTTCCCTTTTCTCTCATTCTCGTGCCCTACTGGGGGTTCAGGGCTGGGCGCTGCCCTTCAGTTCTGCTGTTTGACTCTGCTATAGCTGGGTGAGGTGTGGGTGGGCAAAAACCTGATCTCGCGTTGTGGAAAACTTTGCCATTTTGGTTAGCTTCCTGGGCCTGGTTTTAGAACAGAATCAAAGTTTATAAAGTCCTCATTCCTGTGGTATTTTGCAAAGTAGATTGAAGTGAGTGACAGACAGGTGAGTCTGATTAGCACATTTCGGAGTTGCCTGTGTTGCAAACTTACAGATTTTCTAGCAGACATCATTCTGGCTGGCCCCTTCTTTTCATTGTTTTGATAGTGTTACGTGGGACTGATGGGGTTTGATGTGCTGTAGATGAACACACACACAAAGTTTGCCTGATTCTGTTGTTATTTTTTTCCTTGTTTTGTTTGTGGGCGCTTTGGGACTGTGGCAAAGATGGCAGGGCTCCGAGGAGTGTCCTTTGATGTCTCAGACTGTGGCCACCATGTCTCTTCCATTGGTATGTTTTCAGACTTTCCCAAGGAGAAAAGAATGTGTTGGTCATGCACCGTTTCTATTTTAAATTGGAAGGAAAAAGAGTTACTAATTTAATATTAGCATCAGAAGTACTTCTCTAGTGCTTTGATTGATCTGACCTTTGCATATTTCCATTGTTTAGAGGATTACTTAGATAAAAGAAAACAAGTTGGTCTATTAACAGAACAGGTTGTTTCCTTTATGAACAGTTATATTTTATCTGTCTGCATTTTCTATACGCGGGTCAGGCTGACCTAGGAGCAACACGGGCAAATACTGAAGAGAGCTGTAGTTATCACAGGCAAAATAACACCCAGTTACAAGTAAGAGGCTACAAGTTAAAAAGAATCAGTCACACTGGGAGAAGAAATGAGAGATTGGCAGAAAGCCTCAGAGAAGACTGGGTTCTTTTGGCAACAAACAGTTGGTTCTGAGGTCAGTATTGTACTTGATGATGTCATCAGATTTGGTGGCTTTACAGCTAGTTTTTAATTCTTCCTTTCCCTTAGTTGTTGAGCAGCCATCAGAAACTGGGGCAAAATAACATCTTGACAAAGGACAGAATTTCTTAGAAATTTGCTGAGCTTTTCCATTTATTTAAATAAGACTGCTTATGGCAGCATAGTTGAACAGTCATTTCCTTAAGTTTTGGTAGGACTGGGGCCTTTAGTTTTTCGTTTTTGATGAACTTCGTATGATCAACTGCAGAATCACATCAGTGGGATCACAGCAATCACACCAGGAAGTTCCTTCAGTCTGACTTTCCTTGAACCGGAGGAGGAGAGCCATGTCACCTTTCCCTGATGCTTTAGAAAATTTTTTTTTACTTAATATTATGCCGTATTAAAGAGAGGCTTGCTGAAGTTTATTTGTGTTTTTAAGCAAAAGACATAAGCATTTAGATTTATGAATAACACAAACCTGAAGACTGAGTTATTTTCCTATAACTTGTTTTAAAAGAATATTTTGTCATAACATAATATTAGGTCTCTGTTGTAAGGACTGAGGAGGATGTGAGATTAGCTCTTGGAGCAACATGATAGATGTCTGTCTTTATGAGCGTCTTGGTTTTTGAGTGCAGTATTGTGATTATTTTACATGTTGTATGAAAGCTTTTATTCAGCAAAGCACCTAAGCATGTACTTGAGCTTACTTTGTCATTTCTTGTTTCTAAATGATTTATTGCAATAAAAGTAGCATGTAATAACTCCTACTTGTGTTTGCTGATCAGGGCAGGGCTGATGGTGGACTAGGTAAGGAAAGAAAAACATTTTTCTAAGCAGTTGTGCTCTTGACTCCCCCAAAAGCGTTGCCATTGTGGATAAATTCTCAGTGATGGGGAGGAATTTTCTAGAGCTCGTTGACTTCCTCAGGGAGATTTTTAGCAGTGACAAATTTGG
This sequence comes from Burhinus oedicnemus, assembly GCA_008921705.1. Taxonomy (NCBI): domain Eukaryota; kingdom Metazoa; phylum Chordata; class Aves; order Charadriiformes; family Burhinidae; genus Burhinus; species Burhinus oedicnemus. The sequence goes on along the minus strand of VFFE01007128.1, from coordinate 3,816,420 downwards.
GCTTTGGTTTCTTATTGTGTCAACTCACAGTTCTCCTCAGCTGTCTGTATCAAGCTTTTAACATAAAATCAGAAACCTTTTAACAACCCAGATAATATGTAAAAAGTTAAATTAGAGGCATTAGTTAACTTTAGGCTGAGGGTGAAAATTCCTTTTCTCCAGAAGACCCAAATCTATCACATTTCTCATCCACAAATCCTTTATTTTACATGTTCTGCTCTGGTGCTTGTGTTTTATACAGATCTGATCCTACCAAAACTTTAATAAAAGAGGGCTGGAACCCAAGTCCTCTTAAAATCTACCAAAACAGAGTTCTTCACATCCAGGTTTTTTTAAATCTAGGGCAGGTAGGCTATGAGCTGGAGATGTATGTAACTGGGGCATGGATCAGACACTCTTTCCCATTGCTTGTGACCCTGTCATCCTGAATCATCCCTTATACTGCTGATGCATTTGAAGAGCACAGGGTCACTGGTAATTAAGACAGCTTTATAAAAGTGCTAGCAGTTGCAGCTGTAGGATGAAGAGTACCTGGAGCGCAGAATTTGTTAACCATGTTGAATTCCCTTGGAAAAAGAAACCCTAGCATTTGCACATACATTACTGTCTCGTGGGCTCATGGGTTGTGCAGGCTTGCATTGGGTCGCTGTTTGAAGAGGTGGTCTGCAGCGAAAATGCCAGGTGCTGCAGGCAGCACTGCCGATGACACAGTGGCCCGGACTCCCTCTCAGAGACATTAGTAAGCAGTGCCCCACGTGCCTCAGGACCTTCTGGGTTGATGGCAATGATGTCTTTTAAGCGGGCATCTCTCAGCTGAAGCATTTGTGTAACACTGACATATAAAGCATGGATCAAGGACAACAGCCTGCAAAATCCTTTTTGATCTGTATGAGAATGACAGGCACTGTGTGGTAGCTGCAGTCCAGGTGGGAAAGATCAGCGTTGCTCTCTGAGCTAACCAGAAAGGTATAAGGGTCTGCAGGAGAGAATTATGTAGGTGTTACAGAGACACTGAATGGAGAAAGAAACAGGTTTAAAATGCCATCTGAAGCACATAAAATAGTCTGGGGCTTGTCCTGCATGCCTTCAAAGGTATTCTGACTCTGTGCTCAATGCTTACCCTGTCTGTTTCCTTAACCCAGAAATCCTAAAAGAAAAGCATAGCTGGGAGAAGTACACCATCATCTGGCACATGCAGGCTGGTATGCCAGTCTTGATAACTGCCATACATCACGGCTTCTACACAACATGTTACAGTGACTTATTTACAGAAGGACTAATTTATCTTGCTAAAGCACACAATATGACACAAAATTGTATTTACAATCCAGCCGGTGTCAAGCCATCTTCACTTAGAGATGAAAGCATGAAGGTAATGAAAAGTATTTTTCAATGAAGTGCATAATTACAAAACATGGCCCACATCTCCCACTCGTTTATCTAAACAGCCCTTGGACGTTACATGCCATTGTTCATACTGATAGATGCAGGAACCAGCAAGAGATTCTCTTTCAGATAGTGCTTATGACCAAGGCATGTACTTGGATTAAGTGTTCACAGGATGGGCGGCATGTTTATTCACTGGACCAACTTCGTAATAGAGGTAAGTATTAGGTGGCTGGGGTGAAGCATTAGGTCCTGCTGCCTTTGAGCTACCTGAAGGTGGTTCCATTTCTCGAACAACCATCAAGCAAAACCATCAAGCAGATGATTGACAGGTACACTTGTATCTAGCAACATCCCCTAAATGCTCACTATAGAGCTGCATGCACCAAAGTTTAAGAGAGACAATATATCCTACTGGGCTGCCCTGTAGTAAGAAGTGTCACAAAGCTGAGTTTCCACGAGGCTGCTAAAACACAGGTGTGAGAACAGCAACTTCACTGTGCTGTCTTGGCAAATGGAAATCTCGTTATCACAAGTATTACTGTGTAGTGGCTTAAACATGAGATTGAATGTACATGTTGCAGAGAAGTGGACCAATTTTCCTAGGTTCATGGCCATTGCTCTAACCACTTGATTATACTGAGTTTACGTTATTGTAGCAGCCATAAAAATCATGGGAGATTTCCCCCTGATTCTCCTGACCTTTGTATCACGCCTATTAAAGTATAGGTCACATAGTCAGTGACTTCTCTCGACTTCGTGTCATAGGTGCATTCTTGCTCAATTACTTTATCCTATGTAATGGAGGATTTATCCCATCCTACTTTCTCTCTGTAATGGAGATAGCAATTAGAGAAATAATCTGCATGTGTGACTGCACATCTTACCCTCTCTTTTTGTGTTATACTAGAAGTAAAAGTGATAGCAATCAGATTGAGTTCCCTCCTCGTTCCTCCCCATGCTCCTTGACTTTCTGATAGCAGGACTGTAGGCTGGGATCCTGCAGCCTGCCTTACCTTGGCGTCCACTAACCATGGAGCAGCTGGGAGCAAGTATAGCATGGCTCGGGTTAGAAAGTCTTCCCTGAACCGTGGTGTGTCTGCATCAAGCAAGCCTGGCATAAATATCTTTTTCATTTAGGAAATGACAAATTTGACAGTTTGCAAATACTCCCCACCATCGATACAAATATTTTGGTCGTGCATTTGCATGTACATCTCCAATGGCTCCAACAAGGCAATGCAGGTTGGTACTCAATGGCATTGCAGCGGTGATGTGTAGAGCTCTGAAGACCTGGCCAGGCGCTGCAGCAGTGTCCTTGAAGCGCAGCCACAGCCAGGCAAGCTCCACGGGTAGGACACTGTCTGCCCCCACCTCCCCTTGGCCAGGCTGCTGTGGTTTTCCTACACTCCCCTTCTGGCTTTGTCGCCCCAGAAGTATATTGATGGATTCTTTGACTTGCTATTTATTCTGGGGTGCCAGAGTCTCTAGGATAATTACTTCACAGCATAGTTTACCGCAGTGAACACCGTCAGAACAGCGATACATATTTGTTGTTGCAGCCAACTGGCATCCAGTTTAAGGATCTTTCCCTCTGACTGTTTAAATTAGAGTCTGCATTGTCTTGTGTGGTAATGCTCACAGAGCAGTAAGACAGCGTGCTTTCTATGAAATGTCTTGTAGCCGGTGATCTCTTAAGCCTTTCTTGGCTTGTTTTCTGGTCTGAACATCTGTGCTGTGTCCCTCTTTCTGTGTTGCGTTCATTGCTATTGGACATTTTGCTTGAGGCAAGATCAAGTCTAGTGTTCTCCATTTCCCATCCTAATCGTGGTGGTGTGTTGCTACTGCATATGCTCTTCATCAGCTCTTGCAATCCATCCCGGAATGCGTATATAAAATTTGTGAAATATTCTGGGATCCTTTGGAATGATGGCAGAAAAAAGAGAACAGAAAGGAAAGGAATTTTTAAATCAGTAAAACCTTTTCAGTTTTCTCTACAATATTCCCTACATTATGTTTTAACCTAGGTCAATTAGTATCTAGGTGGTTTCTAAATCTATAGTGCCTGGGAGTGAACCCACAAAACCGAAGCAAAACTGTCTTCCTCTGCTCTCTTCCTCCACCCCCAAATACTTAACTTTCCATTAGGGTTTCTTAGAGTCAAGGAGAACTTCTCTGAAGCGGCAGGTGAATAATCCCTGGGGCTATACCTGCCCAGAACGAGTGCAAATGCCAAAAGGATTTTTTAATGTTTTAATTATTAATTTAAAATTATTATCTAGTTGCTTTCATGATACCTTTCTCATTGTCCTGGTGAGCTAGTGCGCCTAAGACACAAAGAAGAATATTGTTTTATATTTGCATATAGACTTTAATACTTCTTAACGTCACATTTAACGCCATCAAAAAACCTAATAGTAAATGCAATTGCTTTGTCTCGTGCCAAACTCCCACAACCCATGTGGCGTTCAGCGGCGATGACTGCTGCAGGGTGTGCAGCAGTGGTGAGGTGACCGTATTTTGTGGTTCTAACAAAGTCACACTTGACCTTTGCCCTCACGTCTCACTCTTGGTCCCAAGTGTGGGGTCATCTCACAGCAACCACCTGCCCTGCAATGTTTCTTCCACAACATATCAATTGCTCTGGCAAAGCAATTGCATACGTTTAAAAGATTTGTAGGCATCTTGTTCCCATATGCGAGTTCCCTCGCAATGAGATATTCAATTGTCACTGCTGGGGAAGACGGTGCCCCTTTAACCTCAACCCAAGGCTTGGGAAGCTGAGTCTGGTACTGCAAAATTTCCCCCAAACACTGCAGCCGGTGCTAAATGTTGTCTCTTACACAGATTTTTTTCTGAAGCCCGTGGCTTACGCCACTAGTCAAGGCTACCTCACCCACCAGATTTTTGTGGCGATGGCCTGTTTTCTTAAAATACTTGAATATAATTGAAGAGTAATTCCCACCCTTTTGCATTTAAGTGAATAAAATAAAGGAGATGTACCCCTGCAATGCCTTACTAAAGTGAGAAATTCAGCATCAGAGAGAATGAAATGTTGCTGATCTGCTACAAACGTGACCACAACAGTCTAGCTGTGTATTCACAGAGAGAAAGTTATTAGTGTTGGAAAGTGAAATGCTGTGTAGGGGGAAAGCTACTGGGGCCTTAACTGTTTTTCCCTCCTGCTTTGGTTGTCACAGATGTTAGTCACATCGCATAATGCACTACTGGAAGGCACTCAGCTACTACGGTGATGAGGGCAGTATAAGAACCTATATAGAATAGAAAAACTCTAAGCAATGGTGTCCTGTGAGGAAGAATTCAGGGAAGAGGATGCCTAAGGGCTATATAAGCTAGTGGGTGGTTTCACTAGCCTGCGAAATGGAAATAAAACTCTAAGCCTCAGTCCTTTAAAGGATTTTTTTGTTTTTTTTTCCTGCCATTCTCTTTTATTATCACTGAACAATCAGGAAAACTGAGAGCAAATCCGCTTGAAAATTTTCCAGGGGTTTTCCACACACCAGCCCACAGGAGCAAGGGGACACCTTTTCCCCAGGTGTCCTCTGGCATTGCTTCTCCTGTGTTTCTTTTCTGCCTCGAGCAGTCCTGTGGGTACATATTAACCTGCTATAACCTATGCTGCCTCTACCTTGCACAAATCAGTTGTCAAGGACAAAAATTTATTATATTATGCTACTAACCTAATAATAGCCTGCTGAAAGACTAATTTTCTTCTTCCCCACTCTCCAGAAACACTTGGGCTCTCCTCTCCAGTGGATCTTCAGAGCCAAAGAGGTCCAAATAGGTGCTTTATCTCAGCAGGGTAGATATGCCGCTGTCGTGAACCACAGCAGCAGTGATTGCTCCATGATATGGGTCAGATTCCAGGTGCCTAATGAGAGCGATGGGAGGTACTAAGTGCAGAGCTGGCCTGAAAATGTGGCTACTATAGTTTGGACATTAAGCACATGTTACTCCTCCTGAAATCAATGGGAGGCAAAGGCCTCTCAGCACTGGAAATGGGAATGTGATTCATCTCTGAAGTCTAACTTTGCAGAGCGGCTGCAGAGATGTCTACCTCTGAACTTAAATCACGACGTCTTAACTGCATTTAAAACTGAGGGAAAGAAATAAGCGCATCTAATTCTGGTCACTAGGTAATTCTAGGTGGCTGTAAGTAATTGGAGGCAATTACACTGATATGAAAGGAATTCTGCTCTTGCTGTCTAAAATCAAGGACTTGCTTATGGGGAGCAACCACAGTAATAGGAAACTTTTCAAGCTAATTAATGCATCCAGTGAAATATCTCATCAGAATAGCAGGGCCAAGAATAGGATCATGGAGTCTGAACTCCCATTCCCTTGCAATCATCAGGCACATCTGCAATTTAAAGTTTAGATTGAAGATGCCTAAAAAATGTACCGTGGCTATTTTTAAATAGATGGTTAATAATTTTGTTTTATCATAGACATATTGTTTAAACTATCTTTTTTGGTGCTGAAACCACTAGATTTTTTTTTTTTTCATCTAATCATTATAATTTTAAGCAGGATATGCAGAAATTAGTTGGATACATTAAAATATCTAAGTATGAAAGACACTGCATTTTATCCACTGTGTGTAAGATAAACAGGAATTATAGGCAACATATAAAAATAGATGATGTTCTCTAGCTATATTTCACAGTATTGAAAGAATAGTACAGGTGGTAAGTAAACCTTTTTTAGGTTGAAAAATACACAGTAACTGCTTAACTTGCTCATTATCATGAATATAGAAGAAGAAATGTGATAACATTTGTGATAGTCCCACACCGAGGAACTTGAGAGAGATTTCAAGTTCATAAATATGTTAAATGTTTCCTTCTTTGCTATTGTACTAAGTAATAAGCATGAAAATGCACCATGTTGGATCTTCAATGGCTGACATTCATTCAGCCAAGTCTACTGCTTGCTCAATAAATTATGTATGTACATTAAAATATCATTTGTTGAATCTACACAAAATAGATGCACTCTGCAGTGCATGTGATGCTGAAAAAAATGCAATTATATTTAAATATATTTCTGTTTTACCTGAATATGTCTCAATGGCCACATCCTCACTAGATCTAATTTGATATCAATGGATTTGGGAGAATCTGGTCCCCAAGACTTTAGTACTGTAGGGTAGTCGATTGTATTTACTGTTCTGGGCTGGCAGTTGCACCTTTTGGGGATGAATATTAATTTTCCTCTTAGCATAAGCATGTTTAGAATATTCCCTTTGTTCCATTGCCCAGATGTGTCTCGTGTCATCAGCAGATGAGCTGAACAGCAGTGGTTTGACATGCTCGGCGGCTGATTAGGAGCACGGGTTTGAGTAGACTGCGAGGAAGCAATTCGCATGGATGCAGCAGAGCTGTTTCTTACTTGCGCCGTGGCATTAGGCAGTGGAAATGAAGAGCTGGTAAACAGCACACTTGTGTGTGTGTCTGGGTGCACGTGTGCATGGGGCTGTGCTCTCTCCATCGAGCCTGGAATGTGCTTTGGGGAGAGCGTCAAATATGTGCAGGAGATTATGATGCCACCAAAGAGGAGTCTTTACCTGTAGAAGTATGTCCTTCGATGGCTGAAAATACTTTTGCAGTGGGGAGAAAACAGTGGGAAATTTCTCCTGATTATGATTAGGATGAGCTAGACACAATCTCCCGGACAGCAGTAACACTGTACCCACCGTCTGACTATGTGAGAGGAGGAAAAAAACCTCCAGCTGGTGTTTTCTTGATCAGCTTCTTTCAAGTGGAGAGAAGGAACAAAGCTGTAGGTGCAACAGATGGTTTAAAATGGCCAGTGGCATCCCACAGCTTGTGTATCTGGTACCTGGAATTGGGTCCTCTGACCGCTGCCACTGTCTGCCTTAATAAGAGAACAGCCGTGAAAGGCAACAACGTTTGTTGATAAAACTGTGCGTGAAATGGGTGATTAGGCATGAGACAGTTATGATCATTTGTCCTAGGCGTCACGTTGATCACTTTATAGTCTCAAATTGTCTTAATGTATTTATTTCTTCCGTCTCCCCACCAAGAGGCTTTTCCTTTCATTCCTCGTGTTGTAATGAATCAAAACAGAGTAGCAACTGGGCAAAGAACTGTTATTTTTAGCTGGTGGCCTATGTCTCCAGTAGCAACCTCCGACATAAGAGAGCCCAATTTTGTGCCCATAATTACAAGTGAGCCCAACTGTTTGAACTTGCAATTGCACCCATTTAGAAGCTTTGCAATTGGGCAGTTAGTCTTCTAAATGGGGACAATTGCAAGCTACAAATAACTACTCCAGCATTTAATTGCCGATGCAAAATGATTCCTACAACATTGGAGGTCAGGTAGAAGCCCAGCTAAAAACAAAACAAAACAAAACAGAGCCTGTTTGGGCAGCACAGAGGAGGCATGAACTTTCCTGGTCAATAAATCTGCTAGTGGACTACAAATGGGAGCAAGAATTGAAAGTCATGTGCATTTTCCAGGAAGGAAAAATAATGCCGAGGGCACTGCTGTGCGGCAGCAGAGCAGCAAGCTCAGGCTTTCGCAGCAGACAGGTAGACAAGCTGACTGGAAGGCGTCCAAAATGCAGATACTGGTATTTCAGCTGCTGGAATGATGCTTGAAAAACAGTTCCAAAAAGGTCACATTCCAACCAACAACATACTAGCAAAGTTTAAAGACCAAATAAATTTGGCTTATGTTCTACAAAGGAAACTTGTGTGTCACAGTCAAATTTGATACATAAACAGTTTTTGTACTTCAAAGGAGAAGTAGCACTACCCCTTTTCAAAACCTTGCCTTAAGGTTTTCACCATTTTTCTGAAGACAGATGAAGAATATTATTAGATTGATACCTGCTTCTTTTTTGTAGGTATTATGAGAAGTCTTAATTACAGAACCAAATAACATGTCTGAGCTGCATTTAAGTATATGTATGTATCGGAGCATGGGGTTATAATGGTTGAACTTGTTCCTTTGACAATTCTCACTCCTCTCATTTTTATCACATAACCACCATGCCAGAAAGCATTATTCAGAAAGAATGACTGATTTCAGTGGTGACAGAGTTTTAAAGTATTTTCTACTACAAATGGAAGAGTTGGGTTTTTTTTGTTTTTTTTAAATTTAATTTCAAACTGTGAAGGTTTCAATGCAAGCTGGATAGAGGAAACAAAACAACCCCCTCAAATATCTGTTTGCATTTTTAAGCAAACTTGCTTTGATTATATTCACAGTCTTTATTATTTGCTTCCCCTGAATATTCTTCTAGGCAGATGAGCTTTCTGGCAGGGATGGTTGTGGAAACAGTGAATTTTAAACACATTTGAAAATATTTGTAAAGAGTGCGTTTTTAATTTGCAAATATGGTACGGCAGCTTAGTTCAGAGACTTCTGCAAATTTTGTCAAAAAGTAGGAATATGCTGTATGAATTTCTTTGAAATATTAAGTGCTAGCAGCAATCATCTGTCAGATGAAGGACAGAGCAGTGAGAGGTTGCTGTAGTGATTCTCTAAATAGCTCCTAGTAACAAATGAATTGCAGGGCATCTAGAGTTTCTTCTGTGAACAATTCATATATAGAAAAAATCTGTTTGATTATATAAATTACTTTATCAATTATGCTTAAACTGATATTACAACTGCCAAAGATTGAGTAGTGCCTGACACACTAAGTTATTTTAGAATAACTTGCTTTACAATGAAATAATTTAAGCGTGGGGGTCTAGGGCACCAGTGGGGAGGTTGTCCTAACTGGAAGATTGTCCTTCTGGTTTGGGAAAGTGTTAATATTTACTTTTGGCTGTCGTGCACTTCAGATTTCTCTGTTTGGGAATACCTAGGGGATACATGTTTGCTTGCAACGCATTACGATTTAATTAAGCTGATTTCAGTTGGATTGTTTTGTATGCTTTATGGCAAGCACGGAACAAGCAAGTGGTTTATTTTATTTATTTTTAAAGAAAGAACTGAAGGGAAATGGTACAATGCAGAAGCATTATAGACAAGTATCCTCTGGGGCAATTGTTTATTGACCCACTTTTTAGCAAAACACCATATACATTATCGTGCTACATCACAGATATGATTCTGCCCCATCAAACTGAAGGGGATTTTGGCCAGCATCTTAAATGAGAGAAGCATTCGACCCTAAAACAACATTCCTCACATCCTGACGAGTGTGAGATAGTTACCATTTGTACAGGGCACAGTACAATAGCCAGCTTTTACTCCTTAAATATATTCTTTCATATGCAGTTTTAAATATAGCTTCCTTTTCTTTTCCCCTTTCTTTTTTCAAGCTCTTACGGAAGTTTGCCTAAATAATGTGCAGTCTGCTTTTCTTAGGTAAACATTTTCCGAACAGGGTTCATTAATGGCTATAAAGCAAATCCCAGTGCAAGCTTATCTTTTATGTTTTTTCCCCCCCTTATGTCCACATTTCTGAGAACATTGATGCTGGAACCAATACAAACCATTCCAGCTGTCTCCAAAATTAGTACTGAGAAAAATAAACTGTTCTTCAAAGTAATAATTTTATACAACTAAATAAATAAATATTGTCAACACCGGGTCAAAAATACAAGCAAAATTACATCAAATTCACTTCATAAGATGGATTGTATGAATGCATTTCAGTTCCTCTCTCATCATTCTCCTTTATATTTTTAGACAGTCTTTATGTGAATACAATGACTCCAATATCAAACATTTTAAATGATGCTTGAAATATCAGTCACTTGACTTTGATGTCACACACAATTAAATTCAACCCATCTTCTCTCAGTTAATAACAGCAATCTCACCAAGTCTAGTGCCTAATTAATACAAGCTATTTGTCACATAGAGGTGACACATGTATATCAGAAAGCTTGAAATATTGTTTTGTGCTGCAGTATCGCTAGCCAGCCCTGCAATATAGAAACTGTCTTATGTATGATTGTCTTTAAAGATTTCAAAAGGCCTCAGAGTTTGGTGTGCTCAAGCTGGGACTCGACAGTGCATAGAAGGCGCTACTGATGTGTTAGCTCCCTTTAGGCTGCTAAATAGTAAGGTATTTAGAAAGAAACGTGGCTAGAATGGAAAGGTTCATACCTGATCATTCATTTAGGTGATCGGCAGAATTACGAATACGCAGTGCCAGTGGTAATTTGCTTAACCTGCAGTTTTTAAGCTATGTGATAGAATACACAATCATACATTTTCTTATTGTTGCGTAAGCATTTTTTCCTACTATTTATGCTCAGCACTTTTTAACGGTATGTTTCAACCAGGGTTGCTCTTGCCAAACAAATGAGCTTGTCTACCTCGTGTTAATTATCATTGTGTAATAAATAACTGTATAATAAGGCGGGCCTAATCCTGCCATCCTTACTTAGGCAAAGCTTCTGTCTGCTTCGCTGAGTGTTTTGCCTGTATTAAGGCAGCAGCCTTGGGACCAAAAATTGCCTACATCGTTACTAGCAGTAAATTAAGGATAATTTGTTATTGAACTCTTCTTGTGAATAAAGCACAACAGACGAACCCACAAAGTAAGAAAAGGCAGGAAACATTAGTTATCTGTGGATTAGTAACCATAGTAATACCTATGGGTTTTCTGTGCATTGTATTTTGCAGCGAGTGTGTGAAGTTTTTCCTGTGTTTTTGATTAAACGTGTTTTTGCTTCTTTTAGATACTAGCAGTAAGGTATTTGTACATAAAAAAACACCCACAGCACTTCTTGGCTTTCGTCCGCCCGTAAGTGAGCATGGGAAGTGCTGCCAGGGCAGCTCTTCTCTCGGCTGTGAGAAGGAATACCACTGAAAGCCAGGGGACATCCGACGCAAAATTCAAGCCAATGCAGTCTCTGGGGTCCTCTCTCTCTTCACAGTCAGTGTTGCTCATATGCTGGTGGGCACGGTGATGTTCTAACTTTGTGTGTACTTTCCTCTCTGGCTTAGCTACTGAGTGGTGTTTCTTAAATATAAGCCGCCAAAATCTTCCAGCAGAGATGGGTATAGGTCCAGTGGGTCGAAGATTTTTTTCACCTCTAATCTACCTTCCCTAGCCCTCTGTTAAATACCTTCAAGAGCACGAAGCACAGGGAAACTGAAAGTAATCTTAAGGTCTGGCTACTGCAACACTGAGATAAGCTCTTTCTACATGATATTTTAGGGGACAGAATCATGTACGTGCATGTTCAGTGAGGAATGGGAATGGGAGAGGCCTTTATAGCAAAAGAATTGGATTTTCCCTTTGCTTCTTAAGAAAATGTGAAAGGTTAATTTCACATCTTGTTAGACATATGCAGGTTCACTTGTAAGCCCATCAAAATATGAGTCTGGATCAAAGTGAAACTGAGCAATAAGCCAGACCTACGTGTGGAAGGGTAGAGAGGGCCCCAATCCCTGTACTATTTGAGGAGAAAGGTGCTATTTGATCTCAGTGACAATCTTACAAGTTGTGGTAGGAGTTTTTTTTCTCAGCTGTAGTGTCTGCAAACACATAAGTCACACTTACTAGAAGGAAAAATTTAATTGAAAACAATGACTATGAAAAGGATTTAAGGGTTGTGGTGGATGAATACCTGAATGTGAGCTCCTAAGGGGATGCTCTGGTTAAGAAGATTAATGTGGTAGTAGATGGTGGTAGTGGTAGTAGCATGTTGATCCCATTATGCCAGACACATCATAAAGAGCCGTAAGGGGTTTACAACCAATGCTTAAACTAAGCAGCAGGTAGGGCATACAAAGCACAGTGTGTTCTGTGAGATGGAGTGCTTGGACACTGAAGCCGGGCAGTTTAAGATTGGAAACCAGGTGCATGTATTTGACAGTGAAACTATTCATCCACTTGAACACAATATTCAGAGTTATAGTGAATTCTCTGTCACTTGGCATTTCTACGTCAAGTCTGGAAGACTTTCTAAAGGGTAGGTTTTGGTACCCTTACTGTTACAGCCTTTGTGTAGTAATTGCTAAATGAAAATTTATGTCAATATTATTTAGGAGGTCAGGTTAAAAGATCTTAATGGGCCTTTCTGGCCCTAAGGTCTGTGAAGGATTAGTCTCTGAAAGTCAAGGGTTTTCTTTGTATCACTAGTTTTTCTTTCTGTTACAAAATCCATAGACCATCTTCCTCCCTCGCATCTATGAAAACACATTGTTCTTACTTTTACTGCTGGTAACCGTCCAGTCCCTGAATTAGAAATCTCTCAAAGATGAAAGGAAAGGAGAAGACCTATTGAATAATTTAATGATGGACTGTTAAAAGTAGAAATGGTTTGGGGAATTTGAAAATATTCTTGTACCTGGTGTAGGATGTGGGAAACTTGCAAAGCACATTAGCTGTGGGAATGAAATGGCAGGCTGCACAGAACAGCCCCAGATCAAAACTGGTATGTGATGCAGTGGTCGTGTCATCAATATGTCGTATATCGCAGAGTGTTACCATTCTCACTTAAAAGCCATAGAGGTAATTATCATGTGGCTTTCTTCTCATGGAGTTTAGCAAGGATTATCTTTTTATTTACTTTTTTTAAAAAATTTTTTTTCCGTTAACTTTCATCAAAGTATGCTTCGATTACCTAATAGACAAAAAGCATTATCCCTGATGGTCTGTCAGCTACTTCCTGCTACAAAGCTCCCAGGGGTGAAGCGCTGGAGGCGAGCCACCCCTGGCAGGCGTCCAGTCGCCCGGCCGGCCAGCTGGCTGCTGCTGCTGCCGCCGCCACGGCTCCTCTCTAGGTGCAGGAGTGCGATCCCTTCACAAAGGCTGCAAAGAGTCTTGGAGCAACCATTTGGATCGCCAAACCAGTGCAATAAGGCACTAACTCAGATACAGGCAAGCGCTGGTTCATAGCATATGCATTTATGGAGAGCTGCGTGTTGTCTGTCCCAGCAACTGGATGACTTGGGAGCAATTAATGAAGCCGCGTTGTTATTTGTACGAGGTGCTAGAGTGTGCCCAGTGCTGTGCAGACGCTCATGCTGAATGTTGTTCTGTTGCCATATTGTTTTAGAGCTAAACCCCACATTTTCCCTGTAAAACCAGAACAAAATAGAGGATGTGTTTTCTCGTATCTTCAGACATGGCAGATGTGAGTATCCAGCCTGGCACGCTCTCTAGCGTGATGGAAGTAGGAAGCACGGCTCAGGCCGCCCCTTCTCACCGTGCGTTCATTAACGGGGTGAGGGGAGCCGCGAAGGTCAGCTCCCCTCTGCTCTCCCTGGCCCCTGCTGCAACCTAGCACCCTGCCGCGCGCTGCGGGCATGTGCCCAAAAACTGCAGTGCAGGTGTCCAGTCTTGCCAGGCTCCTCTTGTCCTTCTAACTTGGCACACAGTTTTCCGGCATCAGTCAGGGGGAAAAAAAAATAAAAAATCAATGCAAGTGGGTCAGAATGCAGCTACCTGAGCCTTTGCTCTTTGTTCGTTAACGCAGTCACTGTATGTCGTTCCTGCGTGCGTTAGGATGACGGGACGTGCACAGTTGCTATTAGCGTGGGTTTGATTTCAACTGGAAGTGTTGATGAGCTGTTTCATGTGGCTCTCAGGACTTACAGCTCTTGAAGGGGACACGGCGTGACCTGCTCACAGCATACAGGCCGGCGTTTATACAGTGTGTGAGAACTTCTACCCAAGTCTCCCCAAACAGGTCTTATTTTGATCTCTTTAAAGGTATAAATGAGCTTTCTTAATCAGAGTGCTAATAAGCCATGCATCCCCAGAGCAAATGCAATGGGACTGAGAAAAGTGGCGAGGGCTGCCTCCTTCCACGAGCTGATGCTCTAAATTCGTCGCTGATATTTATCTGCTCAGAGCTCTATGCTGGTAGATTTGGGCAGCAGTCAGGCTAATGACATATACCTAAAAATCACTAGACTCGGAGCTAGCAGGGGTAATGAAGTATCTTGAAAATAGGGTGGTGAAGCATACTGGCTGCGAACAAAAACAATGAGTCCTGCAGAGACCATTACAAAAGCTCAGTATTTGCCAATTATTACTACATATGTAACACAGCTATCCCCTTCACTTCCCAAAGTGAGATGAATGTGGTGAGAACTCAGGTGCTGTTGTAGGCTATTAGACGCATTTTGATTCTGTCTGGATGCGTCTGGCGTGGCGGTGGGTGGGGAAGTCCTTGGGTTCAGGGCCCCATCCCACTTACAAAGAGTTTTATCTTGCCGTTTGGGGACCAAACACATCCCTCTGTTCTGTAACAGAGGACCATCCTCCCAGCAGTTATCACTGAAATTTCAAAGATGGTCCTGGCTGACCTGTGAGGGATCTTACCTAGCTTTGTTCCCCGTCCTGGTGCTGTGCCTTGGTGTCCTCTGGCTGATGCTGGTGGCGGTGCCGATGCCAGAGGTGATCCTGTACCTTGGCTGGTGCATAAATACGTGGGGAGAGCCCTCTGCTCTGTGGGAATAATGCTGGCTATTGGTCACGTGCAAATATGCTCAGCCTGCGATTTGTTCCTCTGTGAACCGAAAGTAAGCACAATTTTCACTTCTATGCCTTTACGAGCCATGTTAAAGGTGAAGGATATTTTCTTTCCAATGTTTCCATGTATTAGATTAGGGAAGTTGTCAAAATTAAGCACGCCACAGTGGGTAGATGCTTTGTTTGTAGCCAAATGGGTTCCCATAAAGTGATGAATTAATGAAATGAAGTAGTGAGGATCATCACATTGTATTGCCAGAACAATGGGAGATCCATAAAATGATCTGCTTGTAAATAATTTGTGATATCTGCTCTGTGCAATGCTACTAAATGAGTCTTATTTTCTATAATAAACACTATTTTCTTTTAGAGAAAAAAAGTTGAGTTGGACTGTCAAAATATTAAATTACCAAAGACTTTACAAATATAATTTTATTTCTAAGCATTTATTTTACACTGTTTTATAGTATTTAAGGAAAATGCAAAGGTAATGTTTATTTTTTAAATAAAAATCTTGCCACATCTCTAGCATTTTTGTATTTTATGACTATTTTCCAGTACGATGAATGCAGAATGGTTGCACAAGCTTTAAAATGTATAATCTTTCATGTAAATATTTTATGGGAAAAATCTTAGTGTGATATATCTTATTTTTGAGGTGTGCCATTGACATCACAGAAAGGACATGTGAAAAATATAACTAAGCAACTCAGTGATTTTAGATTTCCTAAAATACAGTACTGGAAGGAGTCTTGTTAATAAAGCAATGAAATTATTTTTAAATTTCTAAGGTAAAGGGGGATCTTTGAAATAACATTCCAGAGTTTCATTGATAAATTTTTCCACCAAAATGATGTTTTCTTGAAAGAAATACTTTTTTAAAGTGTATTGATTTGAATGAAAATGTTTTGGTGAAAAGAACTCCTAGTGAGGACAGGTAAATGTTGCAAAAAGGGTAGAGAAAGCATAATCCCAGAATATCTTATTTTTTAGAGAATTTGCTTAATATTGCGGTAGTGGCAACCAGTAGGACAAAGTTGTCCCTTTTCAGATGAATACATCATCGCCTGATGATGAACCATTTTGGAGTTATGATGATGTTGATGTCTCTATTAGAAAACAAAAACAAATTTAAAAATCTCACAATCTGTGCTCTTTAGTTATCCTTACTGTTAAATTAATAACATCAATCAAATGAAAAGGGCCCACTTCTCATAACGTCCTACTCCTGCTGAATTCAGAGGGTGTGGAACAAATGCTCGTTGGGGAGGGTCTTAAAATATAATGAAATAAAAGATGGTTTTCTCTCCCGTTGAAGTCTAAGCGAAATAGGGAAACCTGGCCAATACTGGCGTTTGCTGCAAGTGGAGTCCGTGTGACTCCAGCAGCGTGCGTGTGTGCGAGCCTACCCGCAGCTCATTAAAGGATCAGGGCCTGGCTTAGGAAACTAAATCCTTATCTTAGCAATGGTATGTGCAGTACCTTAAATCAGGAGAACTTTGTTTCTTGGCTGATAAAACAAAGCTTGGATCCAGCTACCTAGGGTTTGATTCTGCATTTCTTGCACATCAAGGAATTTGGCTTTACAGGGAATTTTAAGCTTTGAAAGAAATCCTGGATTAAGCTCCTGAATGATTAAAATTTAAGTGCTGTCAGATTTCTACATATAAAGTAAAAATAAAATAAAAATTAACATTTAAAAAAATAATACCCACAGTCTCCAGGACCTGAGGCGGACTTGGTGCATTGTAATGGAAATTTCAGTCCCATGTGCCACAGTAACTGCAGCGCAGCAACTTTTTTAAATAGCCATAATGACGCTGTTGCTGATGGTGAAGGGAAAATATCACAAACTCTTTCTTTCCTTAACATGTCTTGTAAAGCTCAAGAATATGTAGCCAAGTAATATCTTGTTAATTTTATATGTGTTTGAAGATTGTTGATGGCTACTTGAAAAGAAAGAAAAAGAGTGTTTGCTTTAGCATCTGAGTCTGGCACATCCTGATGGCAAACTCAAATTTTGGCCAAACAAAAGAAATTACCAGCCTTGTGGAATTAATTGTTTTCAAAATCTTCCTGACCCAAGAAACAACTAGGAATGGAATTGACACTCCAGTTTCCAACAGATAAAAGTTTTTCAGTTTAAATATAGACAATTTTATTCGTGTAGTAAAATGGCTGTTTCTGGATCTTTAATTTTTACTTTTGGGTAGCATGTTAGTGTTTTAAATGTAAGAGGATAATGTCTCCCTTACTCAAATCATCTGAGGATTCGGTCTCATTCTCTGTATAGTCCCATGCAGGATATTATTGTAAGACCTGGTTTTGTTTAATTATTCATTTATTTAGCTATTCCTTCCCCGCCCCCCCAAGCAATTTAGTTTACTGGAGGATTTTTTTTTTAACTTAATACATGGGAAAGTTTAAAGGTCAAACAGTGAGTGCTTTTTTGAATGGTTGAGATAATTTTGAGCAGTGATCCTTAGTGTATGTAGATTTGAGACAGAACTTTTTTTTGAAATCGATTTTCATTTGTAACAGACTTAATAGTTCACATTTAAACCACCTGAAACAAGGTAAACATTTTAATTTGATGTCAATTACAATTTTATGTCAAAATTATGAAAAAGTCAAGATTGTAAAATGACATAAAAGGTATAAAGTGGTGACACAGGCATGATAACTTTCTGATTTAGCCTTTTTAATTTGGTAGTATAAAAATACCTACACCTGTGCATTAAGCAAGTCCAAACTAGAACTCTGAGAAAGCAGTCAAAATGTGTAAGGTTCACAGTAGAAAGCAAAACCTTTTGGAATAATAATAAAAAACCTTGCAGTATTTATGCTGTTGAGAAGTCCTTTTTGTAGGTTACAGAACAAACGGAGTCTTAAGTTGCCTCTTCTGATTTTGATGGTAACAAAAGCAACCATTTCAGAAATACAGTGGTGTTAGAGCAATCAAAGAGACTGCTTTCTTACCATAATGTTAGCATCATCTCAGCATGTGGTGCCAGAAAGGTTCTCTTTCTGCAGCATACCACTAATCCCGCATTGTCTTTATTATCTTTATTTTCTGATGCTTGCCCATGCTGATCATTCACAAACTGCAAAGATTAAGGATGGAACACTGAGGTCTTCAAATACTGATAAATTATATTAATATTAGGATATCCTATAAACTCTTTAGCATCCTATGAATTCCAGGTTGCAGTCACTCCACAATATATGTTAGTATATAGACGTATACTAATATGAAATAAATATTTTACACTCCTGTCACTTAGGAAGAGGCAATGATTTATAGCTCTGCAGTAAGAAGAAAATTTCATCTCTGGAATACATGTTTATGGATATCTTCTTATAAAAGCTGATTTTACAAGTGCCCATCCCCCTTTTTGGATGTATGAAAAGTATGTGCCTGAAATATGTGTGTCTCTGTTTCTTAGAGCCTGTAAAAATGAATTGCAGATATAAACCAGAATGGTTGATTGGCACAAGCCGTTACTGGGATGTAGACTTATGATTTGTGCTTTAAATTAATTTTAGACAAGTGAGGACATAAACTCTGGCCGCAGCGTGTCTTTGTTACTGCAAAAGCTCCTGAACATAGAGTATTTTTGTCTTCTGCAATATCTCACCTTATAGATCTAGCTGTGAAAAATGTCTGTTATGAAATGTAGCATATAACCTGTAAGTAAGAGCAACTAAGTAGTTGGTAGTGAGTGGGTTCGCAGAAATTGAATATGAAAAACGCCATGAGTCCAATTACGTCATCTTTACATTGAGCGCTTTCTCATATGAGTATTTCTGTTGAAGTCATTTCACATACCTCCCAAAATGACTCTTTCAAAATAATTACAAAATCATTTTCAACAGTGAATAAATGTGTAAAGGCTCACCAGTGATTTTAAGGGTTGGAAAAAAGGGTCCTTTGTGTTAGATAATTTCATTGCTCTGTGTTCACAAGTGATTAACTCCCCAATGAGATCTGATTGCTTTTTGTATTCAGACCAAAAAAAGAAATGTAAAATGAGCAAAATATTGTATTTTGAGTGCTGACTATGGGGCAAGTTTAACATATGCTTTTTGGGACATCACAATGATTTGTTACTAGCCATATTTGCTGCACATGTGCAACATGGTAGCCTGCCAAAATGCACACAATAGTTACATGATGGGTCACTGAAAAAATAGATTTCAAACGGAGTATCTAAATATTTAATTCACATACAGATATGGGACCTCTTCTAAGACACTGTGGTCTATTAAGGAAATAATAATATAGGTTTTATTAGAAACACACGCTGCTTAGAGACCCAGTTCCTACCTCCCTTCATGTAAATGAGAGCAAGCCTCGGACCTTATAAGATGCAGGTCTAGAACCCAGTCCAATTAAGTGGTAGGTAGAAAGTCGCTGGAAGCAAAAGAAAACCTCTCTCCTCAGGTAGAAAGACGATGTAGACTTACCCTACAACGAGATAAGTGGACACAAATATAATGACTGCCCTCTTGCCCTCTTCACCCAGTGCTTCTCATTTGGTGCTGTGCAGGACGCAAAGAGAGGGGAATGTTTGAAAGAGCGCCTGGGTCTGCCCTCCACGTGTGACCCCGTTCAAATCCCATCCCTGCCCTTCTGTAGTGGAACAAGACTGTTCTGTGGCTTCAGGACCTTGCATGGAAACAGGGCAGGATGACTATCTGACTGTGGATATTCTGTAGCTGAGCAATAAGTCACAGCTGAAAGAAGTTCCTAGCAAATGCGCTGCCTTGATAATATGGAAAAGTATTGAGAAAGAGCTGGTGCCATAGTCATCTGGTAAATAACTGTTTCACAAGTCATCTACACAATTAACAGGGCATCAGAGGCTACGGCAAGTACCACATTACTTTTGCTATCAAGTCACTCCTTCCTATATGGACAGCTGAAATGAAGCAGCTGAGCCCATCCTCCCCTCTGCTGGACCAAGTACGGCTCTTTTCAAGAGAGACGGTTAGGGCACGGCACTGCTAATTCCCATGTAAACTGTAGTTTTCGTGGACCTGTGAGACTGCTTGTGGCCAGCCTTTGGAAATACACAGGGAGGTGTTGGGCTGTCACGGGGACTCTGTCAGCCCTGTGTCTGCGTTGGCATGGCGGGAAATGCAGCTGAAGGGTCTAATGCCCGTGTGCCTGGACAGCTCAGCATGGTGTCACCGGTGCTTACGGGGTCGAGGGATTCATTTGTTCCTTTGGTTATATCCCAAGGTACCAGTTTGCCCTAACTTTTCCAGGGTTGGGCAGTGACCCAGCAGTGACCCATTGATTCTGGGTTACAAAGTCTTAGTTCTGCCAAATGTCATACTTTATTTTTTAAATAAATAGGAGGAGCCCCTCAGCTATAGGTATGGGGGTAACTGGCTGCTGCCTAATGTTCTTGCTACCCTCTTGGTTTGCTGGCATGTGCTGTTAAACTCTGACACTAAAGCGTGGTCTAAATGGAGAGGTCCTTTGGGCACCGCCACTGACCGTTGGCTCCCAGCTTTATGCCAGGGATGGCCCTGTTACTCCTGTCTGTATTCCTACTGCATGTTCTCCCCATCCAGAGCTATGACCTCAACTCTTCTGCCCCATCTTATCTCCTCCGGGAGTGCCAGATCCGTATCTCCAGTGATGACCGTGTGGCTCCTCTGGCATTGTGGCCCCCTGAACTCCTACATAGCCTGGGGTGAAACCTGGGCTGGGTTTTGAAACACTCTATGTCCTCTCCATGTACAGCAACTGCTGCTAGAGGTAATGGGTGTGATGGGAAAGCACTTAAAGCACAATGGACCCCATTACTATAGCTTGACATGATATCTACATATGCGGTGGGTTTAAGAGGCGGATTTCTTTCTGGATTGGAATTTCTAAATTTTTTATTCTTTAAGACTACTTATAAAGATACTCTAACAGTCGTGGGTGGGGTTTTTTTTAAGAAAAAAGGAAAAAATTTTGTCTGAATTTATGGAACAGAACATAATGTTCCTGACTATTAATTCCTAACTCAATATGTTAAATATGAAATTAATTAGGATAAGGGTGCATGAATGGCAGGTGTTTATATTTGATTTACAGGATATCAGTAAAAAGCAGAAAAGAATGTCTGCATTTAAAGTCATAAATTTTCAAATACAAAGTCCAGTTTGAAATTAAAAAAACTATTTAAAACGTGATTAGATGTGGGAAAAAAAGGCTATTAGGTTTGTCATAATAACTGTGTCTTTGATATATATGTTAATAGCAAGACTGTTGACACTGGAGAGATTGAAATTAATACTTGTCTATTAGTCCAAGGCCAGAAGTTGTTGCCTCAAACCATAATAATTGATTCACTAGTGCATTTGTCTAATGACCCTGCATCATTCTGCCAGAATGGATGCTGCACTCACAGTCTACCTGTGTTTTGGTGTACATTGTAATCCTGATAGTATTTACAGCAATGTACATAGGAACAACCGCTAAAGTCGGTTGCTGGCATTTGAATAAAATGGGTGAAGGCCAGATCAGCTCTGTGGGGCTCCATGGGAATTAGGACAGAGATTTTCAGCCGTGAGAGAAGCTTTTCTCCATCCCCGAATATCTCTTTGAATATTTTGAATATCTCTTTCTTTTTTCAGAATTACTGTTTTTAGGAGTGAAGAAGTAGAGTTAGCAGGGTGAATCACCAGGAAATTCCAAGTGATTTGTTAGGGGATGTTTTATTAGGACTACTTAATCACAGATACAATCATCTATGGATATTAAAGGTGGTTATATTTGACATGAATATTTTTATTTGCTGCATTGATGTATTGAGTTCATTGATAACCAGACACTACTAGTAGGCATAAAAATAGGAATTTTGGCCAGTGAGGAGCATAAATCATCTTTGAATGGACTTTCTGGATAATAATAAACTATATAGGAATCTCAAATATATGTATAGTTCACATTGGAGGGAAAGAAATGCATTTAGAATAATTTGACTACTTCAATGTTGACGATGACTTTTACTATTTAGAGGATAAGATAAACAGTAAATTTAATTTGCATAATTAAGTTAATCTTTTTAGATTTTAATGTAGTGTATCACGAGTTCCCAGGCTTGTAAATGAGGTTTTACTAGTAAAACTCTTATTACTAGGACATATACCATTTCCTCCCAGCATCAGTATAGAGTGCAAATCTCCTAGGTTCCTTTGTCTCAGGGCCAGCAGAATTTTGCCGTTTTTTCTCCTCTTGAGGGTTGCTTTAAAAATTGTAATAAAAAAATACAACTTCTGTGTAACGGTTGAAAGTCTATCACTTTGCAGAAAAATAGATTGTACTTCGAAGGACCTTCTGCCATAAGGACTCTTTTAAAGATGCCTGCCTTTAAAATGCAACTTTTTTGTTGGATGAACAGCCTAATGTTCCATGCATTGTACTAGTAGTAGCATTTTATGCAACATTGAAAGACTCAATTAATTTGCATAATTCCATGAGTATTACCATGACTTTAAGGTAGGTTAGCTTGCTCAGGAGTCTTGCCTGCCCAATATATATGTTTGCCATTTTGACAAATTAATCATTTCTGAAAACAATTAATTATACTTATGACAAACTGAACCTTATACCCATGGGTCTTAAATTTTTATAGCAGAAATCTAATATTAATGTGTATAAGATCAGTGATTTAGTGAGTACCTTAACAGTCAACAATGCCTAAGGCTGAACAAAATTAATATTTTGTTTCCCATCTGGAGACTTCAGTAAAATTAATGAGGAAGGGTGCCTTTTGTAATACATAATAGAAATAAATTTACAATATTTAACCCGGGGATTCTACTGACATCAGCATTTAGATATTTGGTCTGTTTCCCAGTCTGGTGGATGAGCCACACTGTCTGCTTTGTTACTGTAAATATCAATACGACTAATCCTGGCGTATAGGGGACTTACATTTTTGCTTTTACTGGCAAAGGTAGACAACTAGATTCATTTTCTTGTATGATGAAATTCCTAATCTTAGAACAAAACATTTGTTTCTGCTAAGGTATTATTTGGATACAGAAAATATTCAATCTTTCTACAAATGAGAAAAATATGACAACATCTACAACTTCAGTGCTAGAAACAAAATAAAACCTGGTGGTGGAATATGAATGACGGGCCATCAACATGCAAGAATTTACATATATATATATTTTTATATATATATATATATATATAAAGTAGCTGTGATCATATAAACTACAAGCTGAAGTTCTTGTGTCTGTACAATCTGGAAAATGACGCACTGTACTGCAAAGGAAACGGTCAAATCTAAAGCTTCTAACTTGGACTATTTAGAAGCATCTAAATGCAGTAGTAGTGCTTGAGGGGTTGCAATTTTTTTTTTTCTTTTCTGCTAGTAAACTCTCCACCTCTCACCACTTTGACCTTGGTACACATATCATCATCACCAAAATGAACCAGACCAGCAAGAACACTTTCATTCACCCCTTCCTGTGCTGTTTATTTTTGGATTATTAGTTATATTTTTTAATGACTTCAGGTTTTTCAAAAGCAGTTTTTACTAAAGGCAGTGGCAAACCTCCAGTTGACTTTCCTGGTACAAGATCATACCCCTGTATTTGAACATCTGTTAAAGGTCTGAACTGAATGGTTTTCCTCCCCCTCAAATATTTCTTAGCTAAAATATCATCTGACAATTCCTGTGAATTTTTTGTAATACACTCCATCTGAAACACATTGCAAACCAGGTTTTAGTTGCTAAAAATACTTGTGTAATAAATAGTTGATCTGCAAAAATAAAAGGGAGATAAGATGTTACCCGTGTGGTACGTATATACACTCTTTGATTAGGTTTTCTTTTTAGCAGGAA
>VFFE01007128.1:3695227-3787727 GCA_008921705.1 Burhinus oedicnemus | reverse complement strand
GATGCTAATAAATGAGAATGAATTGTAGTCTGACAGTCAGAGACAGTACTTTTAATTTCATAAATATAAGCAAGTTTAAATGCTGATGGATTTTGTTCCAGTGAAAGAAAAGATCAGCTCGCAAGAGATGGATAATAAACGTTTTGTACCACTCTGTTTAGTTCTATGTATCCAATTTCCCTCTGCATAATAAAAGGTACTTTCTGCACATTTAAGCAAAGAATTAACTGATGAACATGGGTATTAACACTGGAGCTGAAGGCAAGCCCTTCTAGTTACTTCAGTCCTGGTGTGGAAACAAGCAAAGCCTTTTCTAAAATACAGACTGTCCATTGTGCTGCATTGAGAGCACGGCAGCAAATTTAATATGGTTCCCGCTTTTGTCTACAAGACGGGAAGCTAATTCTTATTGCTACATTTATTTGGCTTTTCATCCTCTGTGTTAGACTTCAGCTGTACAAGCAGTGATAGCAAATGCAGAGAGTGTTGATGCTTCTTGCTCTTCAGGCAGAAGGAGTACTCGTTTGGTTAGTGCTTCTCTCCCCCCGCAGCAGAGATTTGTCTCACTGTGGTGACTTTCCGTGGCGTATAGCCCTGGCACGGGTGCTCCTCCTGACCCAACGCAGAAGGACGGTGGGCAACCCTTCATCACTCAGGATGTGATGTTTTGGAAAGGTCATTCTTCTTCACGTTGGGCAGAGGAGATTCAGCTTTTCTTTGCTGGTGGAGGACCATACATTATAGGATCTGCCCGAGTCCCTGCCTCACTCGGGGTCTGTTGCTTTCCTTTGCTTCCATTGCTACAGAGGCATCTAAATTGTGGCTTTTGCTATTTCTGTTATCTCAAAAAACCCTGTGGATTACTCACAGACAAAAAAATTAATTCATGGCTGTTTATAATGCTGTATCTCCTGCATATTTTCCCTGCAATGGTGTTGGTCACTCATCTGTGGTTCTGTCTGGCTGTTGCTAGCCTGAGTTTCTTTTCATTGGTGACTCACTCCAGCTGCCTACTTTACAGAAGGATCAATCAATTAACAGGATCCAAAGTGATCCCTTCTCCCGTATGCCCTCGTTTGGGGATGCAAAAGAAATGGAAGGCAACTCAGCCAGTTTCAGCTGCCTGCATGGGCAGGAGACAAACTCAGACAGAGCAAAGGCACAAACAATCTTAAAGGTTTATGGACAAGGAGGCTGCTTTGCTTATGGTGTGCAGTGGAATGAGCTGTTGCATTGGTTAGGCAGAGGTGACTAATGTCCCCGTCATCCAGGACAGTTCACCATCAGTTCAAGCGGGTTGCTGTCAGCAGTGCCTGCCTGCGTAGCTGCAACAGTGCCTGCGTGTCCATAACCCCCCAGGCATTAAGCTCTGAGGAGCGTTTCTCTCTCCTTACTGTGGCACAGCGTTTAGCTAGCATTCTTCCTCTCACTTTTAGTGGTAATTAATCATTTAATTAAAGCTCTTATTTTTGAGTCTCCTGCTGTCAGTGGCCAGACTCCTCATAGTGACATCTCCTGTGACATGAAATTGTGTTAAGGCTTATATACATAAAATACGTGTTTCGATGCTGCGCAAATACTGTTTCAACAATCAAAAGAGCATTGTTATTAAACAAAACCACTTGATCTTATCCATTTCTAAAAAAAAATCTAGTGATGTTCCTAACCCGCTTTGCACCATTTTCATTAAGCTCTAGAAATTAAAGCAGGTTTCATTTTCCATTGTAAAGGACGATTAAAATTTTTCCTCATTTTGAGAAAAGCAAAGCAGTGAAAATGGTTAAAGAAGCAGTGATATATTTCAAATGGTTTTAAAATCACTGTTGAGGAGAGAAAGAGATAGTCTTGTGGTCACTTCTAGGTCTTGATCTTCTGCTCACTGGAGTCAAGAGTAACATTTCCACTGATTATAATAGTGCCACAGTGGGCAAATATATAGCTGGTTATGGAAGAAGTGAATTGCAGACACGAAAGTTTCAACTGACAGCATTTCAGAAATGTCCCTTCTAATCAACACTCTTTTTTTCCAGCTATCTTTTCACAGCTTATGCATGATGAGAAACACTTTTCTCTAAATGAGATTAGGAAACAGAGCAGCTTCGAATGGGTTCAAGTCTTACATATGAAAAACAACACCCCTTTACAATATGGGCTGTTTTAGACTTGGAAACACTGGTGTGTTTTTTCTACATTTAAGTGTAGGTTATGATGCCAGATCTGTCTCCCCACTCATCTTCAGTTTGTCACACATACAGTGATCCTAAGAGATGCAAAAATCTTTTTATGTAAAGTTCACTGCAAGATTGGTGACTAAAGATTCGATTTTCATCATCCTTACTGCTATATGCTTCAGAGCAATAAATTGTTCCCCATTCTGTAAAGGACCTAAACACATACTTATGTACATAATTGAATCAGGTCCACTCAAAAGACCCTTGGCTTTTGAAGAAGTGCCAGAGTTTTCCATGGGACTGTATGGAAGGCCAGGCATTACATGATGTGAACAACACTCCGGGAAATTATTAATGTACTTAAGTGGACCAAATTAGTAAATTCACATTTTCACATAACCCTGAGCACACTTTCTCATTTCATCTAGCAGGTTATTATTATTTTATTTAGCAGTTTTGTCTTTAGCTTTCCAAAAATATGCAATACTTCAGATCAGTGTTTGTTAATACGTTAATACCATGTAGCTCTTGCAATGCCAGGCGGTAGATGGGCAGGATTTCCCTTCTATGCTCTGCAGAGTTGCCTGTACTGAACTTGCAAACATTTAGACACTTCCTTTTAATGTAGATCTTCATTGGAACTGCTTATTCACGTAAAGCATGTAAATAATGTCAGGGTCTTATCTACAAGCTTAGGGTCTCAGTTGTTAGTATTGCTCTATTTAGCAAAGTAACATTATCTTTAAGTATACTTGAGATATAATTTTACCAGAATTTATTGCATTGTTATATTAACTCCTAGATGAGATTTAGGTTGTGACCTCCCAGCAGGCTTAGGCATGTTACCTGTAATCTTTCACATGCATACAGTTTATCATAGGCAGAACTCCTGCTTTCAGATCAGACGTATTTTAGGACTCACAATTGATATATCAGTCATAGCATAAAATGCTATCATTCCTGTAGACCAACTGTTTACCAGAGTATAACACAAACTCTCCTCCTGTGTCTCATTTCATCACACTGTTCCACATAGTGATGTTTCAATGTGAAATGAAGTTTTTTCATGCTGTGCTTCTGAGTAGAAAAAAGACAGAAGTACATGTATGATAAATGGCAAAGGTTCCAAGAGAAACCTTGCAAAACAATACAATTTGGAAGCATTACATTTGCTTAAATAATTTAGTACATAAATGGATCTGTTAAAGTTTTATAACCAAATACTGTTTATGTGGCTTTGGGTAGAAGATCGGTTGTATTTCCCCTGAATCACTTAATCTTATATCTTATTTAGAAATTAGGAAATATAACTAACTTGAGAGTTGTCATTGTAAAGTACTTTTGGAATCAGGAGCATTAGAAAAGTATACTGTTCTTTTAAATAGCTTCATACAGTTAAGTTTCCCATTAAAAAATAAGTATTTTGACTTTCTCTGAGGTTGAGTTTGTTTTTTGTTGGTTTTATGGCAGATTAAGCTGCACGGTTTAACCAGATAAGCTATTTGATCTCATACACTAATAGCGATATTTAGATCTGTTCTTCTCTCCCATACTAAAATGTGCACTGAGGTTGGTGGGATATTCTTGTTTGGCCTTTATTCAGAATGTAGTTTTAAAAAGTATCAACAACATTATTGTTGCTGCCGTTAGGACCGATGCATTCTGAAAATCAGAACTGATACTACTTGATCTCAGAAGACAGATCATTTGCCAGGATACTCAAAATTAGGGACCATTTAAAACTATAGGGATGTCTATTGTTATTTTCACCCAGAATGCTGGAATAATGGAGAGTTCAGCATTTGCTAAGAAACCAATGAAGGTCCAACCTCTCTTAAGACTCTTTACTGAAAACTTACATCCAGGGACCAAATGTGAGCTGGGAAGCTAACTCCGCTTCCAAAGAATGTGTGAGTGCATTTTGTGTCTTCAGAAATGCCCGCATGTCTAGAGTTTATGAGCATTGAGTGCAGGTATATAAATCCTTAAAAACAAGCACATGGCCAAACATTTTCAAGGTATAGAACAGACTGACAGAAAAACTCAGCTGATAGTGGGTCTCTGCAGGGATTTTTTTTTAAATCAGGCTCACTTGTTCTATGAGGTATTCTTTAGCCTGTTGAAACATTCATAATAATAAATGAATGTTATTTGTTATATACTAATATAGTGTTATATACTAATCCTCTAACAGAACCCTCTTACTAGAAATGGATCCTGCCTCTCTCCATTCACTCAGAATTTGGCATTTATGAGAATGTGTACCTTGTAGGTATTGTCAACAGCTGGCCAACAGGCAAAACCTTTTTCTTCAGCCATGCAAGCTCTATAGCTGCTAGTTCTTGTGTGAGGCATCGTTTTTTTGTCTCCGAGCCTGCTATTTTATGGTGGGAAATCTTTTGCTAGGAATGTATTTTAATGTTCTCATGTAACAACTGAGGAGTTCTAAATTCTTAACTGGGAATTTTTTTATAGCTCTCAATTAAGCTTTTAAAATAAAAAGTAAAGGATGTTGCATTACATGCTGGAGGAACTCAATGCTGTCATGAATTTTCTTAATTAAAAATCTTTTAATGTTTTCCTTGTTTTTTTTAAAAGCAGTAACTCATAGTAGCTAAGTAACAGCTGTGAAATACAATCTTTTGGTGACATCAAAGCTGTGAAATAGTGTAAAGTACAAAAAATTCGTAGTAAAAAATATGTAGTTTCATTGGAGATGGTCTATAGCTTTTCCACACAAATAGTCAGTTCAGGTTATTCTTATGGAAAGATCCAGTAAATACATAACTATTTTCAAAATGTGTTTAACAATATATACTTATAAAAAGAAAAAAAAAAAGTGCTGAAATTTCAGTTAGAAAGAGAAAAGATTTTTCACTGAGGACCTTATTTCTTGAATAATTTTGATTTAACTGCATGGAAAGAAAACCAGTAGAAAATATACTGAAGTTTGCAAAAGCTGTATGTATAACCCCCCCCGTTTTGATGATGTAAAGTCATAGGAAATTGTCTAATGTCTAATTTCTTGTTATGAGGCATTTGTGCATAACTATTACTACAGACCTAAAAATCACACTGGTTTGGAATGACATTTACCTTTAAATGTTTCTAGTGCAAAGACTGACTTATTAGATGACCGCTTTCTCTGACACCAGGTAATAAACACTGATATATGAATCATGTAATTTAATATTAATGGTATTTGTTAAAGACAGCTATGATTAAAATTGTTGACATTTTATTAACTATGCCTTAATAGTAAGTAAATGACTTGTGGACCCCATGTGAGAGCATTTGGTGTAGCGCATGGTCTGTCACATGCAGAAGATAAAATGAAAATGCTAAGCGTGTCTGTTTTGCTCACTAGAAAGCCTGAGAAGCATGAATAGCCACTTGTACTCAGAATTCAATATTTCAAAAATTCTTCATATATGAAAACAAGACAACTGTGCCAAAACAGGAGTGGAACTTAAATGGAATCAGAATATTACGTTAATGAACATACTGTTCAGAGTCCAGGCAGTTAATATTAGCACCTTTAAACTTGAAGTCAATTTTTAAAAACTATGCATACCACCTGATATAACACATACGCAACCCAATACATATACATTGATTTGCATTCCTGTCTTTTTCTTTTTCTTTACAGTATTTACAGAACTATTGGACCCAGGAAAAAAAACATAATTATACTTTCAGATATTTCACTGTTTGCCTGATATTTTTTTAATTCCAGATGTTTTTCCATCTGGATCAGGTTTGAAAGCCAAAGATGCGCCCACTAGTACATATGTGACTACAAATGAATAATATTTACTTGGCATGCTACTTTTATTTATTCATCATCATCAGCTTCCTACATGCCCTTCATAAAATGAAAATAAGACTGGATTAGCACACAGAGCTGTTTTCATTTCTTTCATTCTGTCAATGAAAATCCAGATCTAGGCAGAAAACATACTGTGACAACATCAACTAAAGCTCATAGATTTTGTTATTTGAATTAGCTATATGCTCTGAGCCATCAGAAATTTGTGCATGAAAGGTATCCAAAAATTGTCAAGGTCCATTGAATGATGTAGATTCTTGTATTTGAAATACCAGATCACTAACACTAGTTGGCTAAGATTAGAGCCAAAGATGAAGTGACTGAAGACCAGAGGAAGCACTAAGTTGAAAGAGCAGAAATTGTATCATTCTCCTCAATTTACTGGAGCGTGCCTTCTGATTGTTATTTAGATTTACAGTCTGGTCTTCTTGGATCCTCATCTGTTTCTATTTACTCTGATAACAGCAAACCCCAAGAATGCTATATTAATCTGCTCCTGGCAAAAAGTTTCTCTCAACTGCCACTCTTGCCATGTGTATTTGTGATTTTTGTCACTGAGAGTGAAGCTTGTTGCGGGCTGTGTGTTTGAAGCTTGTATTTTAAAGACTTCATAGGAAAGTGCAGAATGCACCCATCTGCTGAGGTCGGTCTGTCCTGCAGAGCACAAATTTCACTTACGCTTTCCGTCCTCCTTCATTCAACTCAGCTTGAATGAAGCTTTCCCTCCTCTCCACTCTTCCTAGATTGAACTGATTTGGAGTTAGACTCTTGCATAGATCAGGTCTTACCTCTTCACATATTAATCAATTACAATTAGCCATCATGTGTAAACAGGTCCCTTTAGTTTTAACAGGGTGGGACTAGACTAGCTGTTTTCAGGGGAGTCTCTTTCCAAGAAAAAACAGTTTCTAAGGAAGTGTAAATCAGTGAGATAATCCCACTGTAAACTGTGGCTAGGAGCTGGTGAAAACCACTATTGGCACAAAATGTCCATTGGAGCCTTCAGCACTCACTTGTGCTTGCCTGAATTTCTTGTATACAGATAAGGAGATAAAGTGGGTTCAGTCGTGACTGCCAGTGAGAGGGGAATTTTTTGCATGGACTGGAAAAGTTGTGTGTCTACATATCCTGCACTGAAGGCTGCTTTGGGCAAGTCCTTCTTGTACTTGAGCACTTCAGGGAAACTTTGATTTTGTTAAGGTTGGTGGGAGCTTGCTATTGCCTTCAGCAGAATCCAGATTTATCCCTAGGCATTAAATGCTCCACAGCATTTTAGGCAGTTTAAAAGCAATAGATACATTCTTCTGGTTCAGATATGAAGTAATTTACACTGAATTAAACCACAGACTCAAATTTTCCACTGAATATAAGTAGACAAAAAAAAGGTTACGTATTTCATTGCAAGATTATATGTGTGCAGAAGAAAAATTATAGCCCAGACAGAGTAACAGAGGATCACCAGAAAGAAGTTCTTATCAACAAAATAAGGAATGTTATAAATTATTCCCTTTAGCTTGAAATTTCACTAGAAATATGTCACCAGTAACAGCAAAAATATAATACAGAGATTGCAGTCTGTAACAACTTCATAAAACATCATATTAAATTAGAGAAGAGAACACAATAAAAACATTAAGCAATTAGTTCTAAAATTCTTTAAAGAGTGAACACCAGGCTTAAAATCCCCAGGTCTGTACAAGATCAAAGAAAATGGCAAGGGTCTTACTGAGAGTTGATCTCTTTCTGAGTTGGTAGTGGTAGAATGAAACTTTGATGTTTTATGTACTTAAAGACATAGATTAAAATATTTTAATGAAGGTAAAAATGAACTCTGAAGTGGCCAGCCTTAATAAAAATTATGCCGTGTACAGTTCTGTGCTTGACTTGCTTACCAACGTGTGCTTATTTTAAATTGGAACTGCAGTATCCAAAGATCTGAAGTGAATGAACACACAATTATGTTCTTTTCTTTTAATTTGGTCTTGTTGATCCTTTAGGCTCTTTTAAAATCACAATGGCAAAGATTAAAAAAAAAAAGGGGAGGTCTTGACCTTTTATGGGTCTATGAAATAAATGTAGAGTTCATAGCTGGGAATGTGATCATTTTGGTTGAGATAAATTGAAGCTGACAAGGGGACAGGCTCAGAGGGAGCAAAACCCACTCTTCTGTGAAAATCAAGACCAATAAAAATATTTCTGTATTAAAAAATACATATTTTTATAAATATCAACATCGATTCACTGTGTCCCTCAAACAATACAAGATTCAGCAAACCTGAGTCAATGGTGTAAAAATTGTAACACTAACTAGTTCATTATCTTTGCAAATTACTGAAAATATAAGAATTCTTATGTATAAGATTAGGCACCTCATTTTAGAACCTCAGAACGGGAGTACTGACATGTTGACCAGTAACACTCCTTGTTCACGTTGAGTAGTACGTGGTCATTAAAAACCACAGCTTGAATTTTCAAAAATGAAAAACATTAAAAATTACTAAAAGGCAACTGAAACCGCTAAAGCAACACACAATGCAAGAGAAAAGAGCCACTTTGCTTTTCAAAGAGCCAAACTTCTCTTAAAGTCTTTCCTCCAACAAATCGAACAGAGCTGCTAATTACTAGTCAGGAGAGGTGATCTGGTGCAGCGTTACCAGTGTAGCACATGAGACCTGTGCTTGCAACTCATTCAGAGGGTACCTTTTCCATCAGAGGCTGAGGTCAAATTCATTGAATATGGGTCTCGCCTTGCTCCAGGCCTGCAGGTTACAACTTTCTGGATCCTCCTGGCCAGCCCCAATGTGGAGCCAGGTGTGCTCCCCAAGGGTACCCTCTCAGAGGAATGAACTCACGAATCTGTAAACTCTTTGGGGCAGGAACTCAAGGAGGTTTTACTTGTACAGTGGTTTCCGTACCCAGCAGTAACAGCTACATCCTCATAAAATGCAGCACTTAAGATGGTCAAGGAAATAGTCGCAGCATGACAGAGAGAGATTACAACTTCATTTTCGGTCCCATCCAAAATTAACATGAAATGATATTGCCAAGCAAAACAGCCTCAGCACTTAATTTGGGGCATTAGTGATGCCATTATGAAATATGAGCTGCTGATTCTCATCCTGCCTCAGAAGCTTTTTATGCTTCCCAGATCAGCTTGCTCGGTGAATTAATCAGATGAAAAAGGCTCAGTTCGCCTGCACGAGAAACTGAAAGGATTGTCTGATGGCTTATGAAGCTATGTGATTTGTTTCATGGTGTGGAGACACTGAAAGAGAATTTTTATTAAAAAAAGAGGTCTTGGAACACAGTCCTGCATGTGGTCAGCTCAGTGGGGTATCATTTGAAGCAGAATGTGAACAAGTAGAATATAAATGGAGGGATCTTTGAAGAGTAATGAAAAAGGGGCTTTGGTTGCCAATAAAACAACTGTTTGGGATACTGAAGGGAGATTCCTCAATCATTTAAAATAATGCTGCTCAAGAAATTGATTGTATTTTTTTTTTCTTAGGGAACAGGGGGAATAAAAGGTAGATGAACTCTTCAACAACCTGAAGCGTGTTTCACAACTTCCTGGAGAATTTGCATGTGGTCATAATTTTCTCACAGCAACTGCTCTTCAGGAGCAATTTCTTCCTTCTTCTTTGCCTGTTTATGCTTTAGCAACCCTGGTTTCAACTCTGCTGCAGGCCTTTACTGTCTTCTCTGGTTTCCACAGAAGGGATAGGGGTGTTGTGGCACAATGCCTAAAATACTGACTGCTGCTCAAAGAATATGCCTTAAACCATGCAAACAACAAAAGATATACCTTGCTCCCCCGACTGGTCAGGACTTGGAATTTCACTCTTGGTTTACCTTGTCCTATTTAGCATGAGCCCAACCTCAGAGCTCTAGAGTTGGAGAGAAGTATTAAAACTAGAGGGTAGACAACTGTTTCACTCAAAATCTGTGTAGTTTTAAGATTAAGGATCTCAGCAGCTTGAGGGACCTCCTTTTTCCTCACATGGGGCCTGCCTGCTTCTTATTATTCCCTCTTCATGTGTCTTTTGGGAGGGGGAGTTGAACTCCCTCCCATCGTAAGTGTAAGTTATCTGGGTTGGGTACTCAAATTAAACCATCACACTAGTTAACAGCAATATTTACTGCATAGAAAAATGTCTTGTTACTTGTACAAATATACATATAAAATATTTCCATTTCTACCCAAGTGGTTTTTTACATATACGTTAATTATATATGTATGTGTAGATTTAGAAATAAGCAATATCACTTAGCTTGAACTCTGGACATCAGCTTGAAATAAATATGATCATATAAAAATAAAATGATGTTATTTTTGTAGGTAGGAAAGCTTTCCTGACCTCTCAAAATTTTTCATATTTGTGATCATTTTTCCATATACTGGGTTGGTTAAAAAAGCTGAAATTACAGTCTTCTGTGCTGAGCAGTCAAGCCAAAAAAATTGCTTACATTACACAAGTTTCTGTAGATCTTTTGGAAATGCTTTTGATTTCTGCTTTCTTCAGTATATATATATATTTAAATTTAAAATATAAAAATTGATTGGACTTTGTTTCTTTTCTCCTCTTCTTTGCCTAATTTCCTAATTTGAAATATTGAAAAAAGGACGTTTTTGGCATCAATCCTAAAATGGTTTGGGATGAAAGATTTATGCTTCTGTTTCACAAACAGCTTTGGTTAGAACAAACTAACATTTCTGTGGAAAACAAAACCAAACAGATTCCCCTCCAACCCTAGCAAGAGTATTCTGAGACGCCTCCAACTAGCCCTTTGGAAATCTTCACAGAAATGCCTCCAAATCACCACAACATCAGCAGACCACTGAGAAGCTGGGAAATTGTACCCTAGTCTGTTCTTTCTTCACTTAGAACATACACAAAAAACGGAAAGGCTCTGTCATCAGTCTATGCTGATAATTATTTTAAATGTACGAGGAAAGGGGAGAAGTGAAACTTGGATGACATGGCACTACATCAGTCCTGCCCTGCCAACATCTTTCTTCCAGACATATTTGAGGGCTTTAGCTTCAGTTCTTTTCTAGATTATACTATGGCAATATGGTACCTCTGCAAGTTTGCCTCCTCTGGGGATGTGTGGTCAGTAATTAACAATGTACAACAATGCACAGTAATTTAGGAGAGAAAGTTAAGAAGAACACCTCATTCAATTAAAACTTGGCAAGGCAATGCAATTATCCGTCCTGGAGTTTTGCCAGGATGCAGGAGCCTGTACCTTATCACCTGAAAAAAAAGCGATGTGGGATGTATAATCAGTATAAACCTCTATAAACTGTCGGGTTTTAATTAATTTTTTTAAAGCAGTATTTGGAAAGTAGAGATGCAACACAACTCACAGGGCTCTGATGAAAACCAATCCATTTCTTTTTCCTAACCTCACCAATAATTTCAGAGAATGTTGTCCTTAGATAAAATTAACTCAAGCCCACTGTCCAAAAGTTAATCCAAATCTTCTGTCTTCCTGTCTAATTGTAACACCTATCAATTCAGGTATAACGCAGCAACATGCCTTGATATGAGGCTGTTTCCATGGAGAGTATAGTACAGGGTTTGCCAGGGCGTCATATTGCTTCCTTTTGTACTCACCCTGGCTCAGACCAGCAGAAACAACTGGGACTAACGTGTCCCCTTTACTCTGCTCCCACAGTCTTTACTGTGGTCCAGAGGTCTTTGCACATGGCAAAGGCTGAATAGCAAAGAGTGGTGTTCCGAGCTCATTGCCATGGGTGTTACTTTTCCACTGGGAAGGCCTTTCTCCACTCCTTCAGTCTGTCTCGTGATTGACACCATACTCCCTATCCTTCCTACCTCCCTGCTCATCTGTGCCAGTGAGTATGGCACGGTACTGACAGAGCTGCACATGTGCTCCTGTGTGATCAGGCAAAATCCCATTGCAATGAGCAGGAATTCATCTGAGTAAAGACTCTAGTCTTCCGGGGGTCCCTGATAAAAACCAGTCACCCAAGTGATACCCCAAGTCCATATTTATGAATGATTTCTGTCTTTCCCCCGGGCTTTTCATTGCCAAGAAGAATTTTAACTTTGCTACCTGCTGCTGTTGCTTGTGAATTACCCTTGAACTTTGTTTAGTGTTGAGGGAATAACTGCTTTATCTCTTTCCTAGATGAAGTTTCCCTAGGGATTGAAGTCCACATGTTCTACCTGAAGCATCAGATGTGTTTCACATATCTACTTTTTCCTTTCCAATGACTTTTGGGCACTCGAGGGTACAATTTCAAAGCATGGATCAGTCTATGCATAACTTATGATTTCCTGACAAAATATATGTTCTGCTGTCTGCCTCACTACTTTGAAACACATGATCACAAAAAAGAGAAAGTCTGATGTTAAATAAATGTTTACTAGCATGAAGGCAGCCTGGTGAAACACAAATTTACACAGGGAAGTGAATTACGCATCTGATTCTTGTGACTGGTTTCTGCAACTTGAAAGCTAGGATTCATGGTACTTAATTGTCGTTCAGACTAAAAGCTCCTTGGCAAAGAAAATTAGCTATGAAATACAAATTTTAAGATAACAAATTGAAGTTCCAGTGTAAGACCAAAAGTGGTGTGCTTGGGTTGTCCCGCCTGATATCTCATAAGAAGATGTGGTTGGAGAATGGGGTTAGAGGGTGAAGGAAGCAATGAAGGGAGGAGGGGCAGAAGAGGTGGTCGAAACATCTTTTGATGTTAAAAATCTCTCTTGATTTTAGCATAAGTGCACCCATGAGAAAGCTAAACTCAACAGGACAGTCAGAGAACTGCTGAGTTTACATAGGTCTAACATAAAATTTGCTTTCCTCCATCTGAACGACAAGCTTTCATCCCTCTGTAGGATTCAAACTGGGTATTGAGCAGATTTTTGAGGCCAGCCTGTGATCTCTGATATTTCTTACTGGCAGCAGTGAGGGCCAGAACCCATCTAGAACATCCTGAAAAAAAGTATTGTTTCACAGGAGACAATGCTATTGCAGTCTTTTGCTAGAAGCCAAAAGAAAAGTGAGTGTCACTTCCAGAAGTTATTAACTTCCTTTTGTGTAAGTCTTTCAATGCTCAGTGGATACTCTCTTGGTCTAGAAGGACCAACAATAAGAATAACTGAAGTAATTCTACACAGAAGATCTTTATAGCCTTCTCTATTTTCGTATAGACAAAAAAAGGAATATCTAAGATATAGATGCCAAAATTATGTGGAAATCAATAGAATTGCACTAGCTATGGCAAATTGTATACTGCAATCTTATACTTTTGGCAGAACATATATTGTCATAGGAGTAGAAATGCTGGATAGTAATGATGTTGTTAGTATTATGCAAGGGAGTTACAGTCCCAAATTCTCAGAAAGTATGAGTGTATGTAGCTATTGGAAGGTAGTTGGATTTGTATAGCTTTATACCAGCTAAATATGTAGCTTTTTGTATACCAAGTATGGGTGAGTGAGGGATCTGCATTTTTTTAACTGACTCAAAACAAAAAAGATCAGAATTTCTCTCTGAGAAACTACAAAGAAAAAATTATCTATGACCTTCCAGAGGATGTTGGGTAGCTCGATCAATGAGAGAATAAGAAGAAATAGGTTATGACCTTGACAAAGGAAATGAGCCTTGGTGAAAGCTTTCACTAATGCTCACTAATACTCAGGGAATACAAGAAACCTGATGTCAAAACTGATGAAATTTTTGATGCTATAGAAAGCTACAGTGAATGTTTTATGCCACGGATGAAGCTGAGAACTGTTTTTAGCAGGCAGAGTTGATGATTTCACACAGTTCTACTTTGCATTTATGATCAGATCTGTCTTTGAGGCAGTTCTCACCTTATCATATCACCCTAAATCCCTAGGGAAAACGCATCTTATTTTCCATATTTCTTGGACCCCTTCCAGTCTGTGAAGACAGTAGTTTATCCATAGCCAAATAGAGTGCTGGAAAAAACAGGAGCTAAATAATGGAGAATTGTATCCAATAAGCATATTACACACATGGTTTCTACCAAAATTTTCTCAAATCTTGAAAAAATCCTGCACATAATTCATAACAGCTTTTGCTTGTAAACCGGCACTTCCTCTGCAGATGACAGTAGATTTCATTAATCTTGGCAGTATTAAAGGGCAATATTTTAAAATAAATTAATGTTCTGGAACGCTTTCTTCCATGAGCTCTGCATAAACAGACTTTCTTTCAGTAGGATTCCTCTTTCCACTCTCTAGTTTCAATAAAGTATTTTAAAGAAGGGAGAAGGGGAGCAGCCCAACCTTAATTGTGCCATGGCTTCTCAAAGTTAAGAAACACCCCCTTCTTTACTGCCTTTCTTTCAAGTGAAGAGATATGAAAGGCAAGTCATTAAAACCTTTCCCTTATTTTCCTCTGAACTAAGCTAATTGGGAAAGAAACAGTAAGAAGTTGGAACAATTGTCTTAAAGCTTTGAAATTTCACTTGTTTCCTTTCCCAAGAAGTTATGCACTTACATTCCAAAACAGTGCCCAGACTGTGCCCTGCTTTACGGTTTATAACAATGCATGAAACTGTCTGACATCTTTATCGCAAACACTGGCTACCAATGCAGAAGGTAGCAATCGGTTAGCAAACAAGTGACAAAGCAGTGCCATTGCATGTTGTGGTCAGTGGCATTAAAAAGTCAGAATTTCATTTATTTTCTTCTTATGTGGCTTTTGTTAGATAAAATTACTGATTCAACTAGAGCCTGTACAGTTAAGAGCCAAAGAGCGGAGCTAATGCATAGGGGACGTAGGTGGTGCTGAGAGTGAATGGACAAATAGGATATAATCCAAGTTTTAGGAACGGTAAATTATTCACTTTTCACAGTGCCTGTTGAGCTCCGAGACAGATCTAGCAATAGATGATGCAGACTTCTTCCAAAAGGAAATTTTTCTGTGTGGCTGGTGAACTTGAGAGCCCCTGGCCACGCTTTAGACCTGTGAAATGAAATGGAGGAGCTCGTCCATAAAGGGGAGGGGGCTGCACAGATTTGTTTCTCCCACCCTTCACCCAGCTGCAAAGTGGAAGCACATTAGCTCTGCTGTCTGGGTCTTCAACTCCTATAAAGGCTTGTGTGTCAGGATTTGTTGCACAGTGTGAAAACCAACCATTAAACCAGCATACTTGTTTGTCAGTGAGCTGATATTAATTAAACTTGCTCAATTTACAGTAATAAAATAAAATAAATTTTTCCAAGTGTCAGAGTTTTAAACACAGTCTAGCATCTGAAAAACATCTTGTTTGTTTTGGACTCCCACATCCCCACCATGGAGCTGGAATTTTGCTAACAGCTCCTGATACGTGAGCCAGAAGGGAGTGAAACTCGCCCTGCCCTCACTCCGTTGCCTTTTTCTGGTGCGAACAGATGATTAAGGACACAAAGGTACGTGTGTCAGTAAGTCAAGCTGACTTTAAACCCTCACCTGGGGCTGATGTATTGAACATGGAGATGCCGTATTTCATAGCCTTCTTCCTGATCAGAACCATGGTTTCAGGCGAAGTTTGTATTTTATGTAACATTTAATATCTTGGTAGTTGCCAACTGCAACGGGGTGAAACATTGTATACCAACTGTCAGCCTCATGCAAACGTTTAAAAAACAGATGCTAAATCTTTGAAGTCATTGTTAAGTTTAATAGCTTCAGAAAATCATTACTCAAATCCATTCCCTAAGGTCTTTTTGTCAAGTTCCAGAGGACCTAAACTTAAAACAAAACAAAGCAACCCTCCAAGAATTTAGCTGGCAATTAAGAGGATTTTTGCTAAAGTTTTGCTGTGGAGTTAGAATCTGGTGATTCCTAGAAACTGTATAGCTAAGCGCTATCAGGGTATTCTGAAGGCTCACTGAATAGTCTCCAAACTGCCTGCCAGTTATAAATACTGCATAAAAATGCCAACTGCCATATTTTGCATTTTGTGCACATTCCCTCCAGACTATAGCAAAAGCACAACGTGGTAACGCGTGTAGCTAAAAACTACGTGGTGGCCTTGCTCTGCTAATACCGATGCCAATTGCTGACCTTGCTGAAGCTGCAAACCCAGCAGAAAAAAAAAAAAAAAAGAAAAAGTAGCCTGAAATGATTGATCAGTAGCTCCTAATGGCATCTTTGTCAATATCCAGCTGATTTTCCTGTTGCTCTTTCTTACATATTTATACTATTCACAGTCTGGCAAAAATTTACAAAAAAGTATCCAAGTGATGGTTTCACAGCAGGTGCTGGATCAAACAGGTCTTGTTCTTTGCCCCCTTGGGAGGCCTACATGGATCACAGGAATCCTGATACTGCCCTTCAGATGACCTGTAGTAAAACTGCGGAAGATATGCTCAGTTTCTTCCAATGAATAAACAAAGCGTACATGAAATATTTGTATAAGTATGAATAGGGGATTTATTTTTCTATATATACTGCTTGCCTATGTAGTTGATTGAAAATGGCATGAAGTAAATCTTGCCTAATAGATACTTATACAAGAATTTTATTTAAATGTCCAGCAGTGTAAATGTCAACATTTGCACTTTGATCGTACTATGAATATACTGGTTTCAACTGGATAGGGAGGGAAAAAAATGACAAAAAAATACGTGGGCTTCAGAAGGAAAAATATATAGTGGGCTTATAAAATGCAGTTTGAGAAAGTCTTAGTAAGCTTCAAAGACCAAGACCAAAACGTACTCTGTGGACTTTGGATCTCATCCACTGCTCTTAGCTTCAAGCTGCAAGTTAGAAACTAAGGCAGACTTTTCGTAACATGTTCATGTCATGTTTAGGCAATGCCAAGTTATTTCTCATCAGAGCTGAGATTTATTGCAGCCGGATTATGATCTTTTGACTGTGTAAACAATGAGACTGAGGTGGCTGTCCTTTCCAGTGCCATTAAAGTCTTTGTCAAGAATCACAAGAATCAGAAATCTGGAGGTGGACTGAAGAAAAACACAGATAAATATTCAACATGCAGCAGACTGAAAAGAGCAAACTGGAGCGCCCTCGTAAAGCTCACAGAAGAGAAGTTAACCATCTGAGCAGAACGCTTGAGCCTTGCAACAAACAGTGTTGGAAAATCATAAAATGGACCATTAATCCATTTGCATGATAAAAAAAGTGAAAAAAAGAATTAGAAATAGTACTGCAGTGAGCTATTATTATTAAAATGCTAAGTGTGCTGGCATGCATGCACTTTTGCAATAAGTATTTCTTATGTTTGCTCTGAGTCGAAGTGTAGCCGTGCCAGTTTCAGGTAAAAGTGGTGCGAGGTATTATGTGAAACCCTGATTTTCCTCCCTGAAAGACGGCACCATTTCTGGCACAGTTTGAGGGACCCACAGGTACTGTGAAACAATTTCACCACGTTGGAAACAGCACAGAACTCTTCTTCCCCCAGAAACGTAACAAAATTAATCAGACCCCCTTAATTTATCCTGATTCAGCTCAGACACCTCAGCTAGGTGACTAAATGAGGCTCCTTTCCTGTGGAGTTAGGCTTGCCCTGTGGAGCTGTTTATCTCCTTACACCAGCGAAGAAGTGAGTAACTGCAGGTGTGCTCCTAACTGAGCTGGGATGAGCCTGGGCCGAGGCCAGGGAAATGTACGGACTGGACTGATGTAGAGCTAACAGCAACTGAAGCGTTGCAATCAAACACAGAAATCCCGGTGCTCTTTCTCCTGCCCCAAATCACATTTGCTATGCGGTGTTCCTGCATTGCCTAGAAAAGGGCAGATAGATGCCTGTTAGGCCCAAATTATGTTTACCTGATATGAAGGCACATTTCTGTTTGTTTATATTTTTCACATGACGATTTAACTCATCTTTACAAAAAACGCTCCAAAACCTTTAGTGTTACCTTTGGCAAACAAAGGCGCGGTGAAGCCAAACCCTCAGGCTGACACCGAAGTCAGCCTCGCAATCCCCTGTGTTACATGAGTCGTTCATACACAACAGATGATGCTGGTCTGAAATCAGGCTTGGCATGCTGGCTGTAGCTGTATTATTTCCACATGGAAAACTATAATAATTTTTTTTTGTTCTATCCAGCAAATTTCTCTTTCCTTTGAGGCGTAATATATTTTCTTCTCCCCTCCCCTCTCCCCTCAGGTTTTATTTCTCAAGCGTATTTTTAAGAAACAGGGGAAATACGATGGGAAAAGCCAGTCTTTCTCATTGTCCAGTTTTCCGTGCACCTATCTAAACCAGATACGTACAGCTAAAACAACTGGAAATAAATAGCTAATTTTCATTTAATGAATTATATTTTTTGCCTGACAGCTGATGGTGATTGTGATCGGTACATCAATTATTCAGATTTATTAGTTTTACTGAGATTCAGCACTAGATTTTCTTGGCTGTTCGCCACAGAACACATCTAACTTAATGTCTACATTTGCACTTTTGAGAGCCCAGTGTTGCCATTTACAAGGTAAACTGAGACCTTTTAAGGATGCTCAAACTTAATTCAACTCCTAGTATTAAGCAGAGATTAGAAATGTAGCCCAATTGGACCTGATTTTTTTTTTTTTAATGAAATAAGGCAATTCCCAAGATGAACACCTTCACTTTTTCAAAGTTTGCTCGACAGTAAACAACAACTTAAGAAACTATTTCCCTTCTTGTCATGGAGAAAAATAATATTTCTTTTGAACCTACCATTTTCTGATCATCTTGTCTGTAGAAAATGTCCATATCCATCGTGCTTGTTTTCTAGTATAAGCGCTCTTAAATCAGCTGTTCTTCCCCTGGCGATCACTGTTTAAGTGGCGCTGCTCTCCCTGGGCTAGCTGTATTGATGAAGAGCCAGAACTTGGTGGTGATACACACCAGGACAAAGCATTGTTCTGCAGAATCTGGCTGATAAATCTGGCTGATGTCAAGCCCGAAAGTAAGAGTAGCAGGACTGGGCTTCATAAAGAGTAATTCTTCTGAAACTTTCCTCTAAATTCTCTGACGCTTTACATATGGAGAAAAGTTAATAAATGGTAATAAAAGGAATGAAATGACTCACTTTAATTTCCTCACGTAACTGAATAATGTTTCCTTTAGGCAGTAATTATTGTACTGAATTCACAAAGTTATTTTCAGAACACTGGACGCAAATGTCAACAATGAAATAATAAAATTGAACACTGTGAACACCTTGCTAACCATCTGTAAACCAATTTTCAAAGAGAAAATCACATCAGTAGAATATTTGACCCATGCAGGATCTTGCAGATGTTTTGCTATAGCCTTTGGGATCTACCTCATTTCAAGGTCTATATAGTAGAAACAAATTGTGCATTTACACAGCGAAAGTCTAACTGAATTCCCATAAGAATCTTCAAAGGCTTTTATGTTTGACCAGGCGCTGTGTTCTGCTACTTTGGCAAAGAGGTATTAACAATGACTTGTTAACAGTAATGGAGCCATACCTTCTCCATATGCGTTCCAAC
This sequence comes from Burhinus oedicnemus, assembly GCA_008921705.1. Taxonomy (NCBI): domain Eukaryota; kingdom Metazoa; phylum Chordata; class Aves; order Charadriiformes; family Burhinidae; genus Burhinus; species Burhinus oedicnemus. The sequence continues at coordinate 3,768,269 of VFFE01007128.1, read as the reverse complement.
ACTTAGAGCTGTATCGTCTGTCCATATTTAAAAGCTCCACCTTAAAAAGATGATAAATGAGACCAACTTGACCTGGCCTTAGACCAAGTCATGGATTAAACAATTTCTTTCAGCTTGATTGGTGCTTTATTGAGGAAACCTGCTAAGTAAAAGCTATTCAGTCACAGTGCTTAAGTATCAAAAGAGTGCATGGAATTTGAAAAACACTGCCAATGTGCCAGCCAGACCCTGAGTTACCACGAGGACAGAGACCGGCTGCACGGGATTTAAACAGCAGCGAACCTTTCCTGGATTCCTCGATTCCTGCACTATGTGCGTCTCTGATACTTACAACCTCCTGAAACATCGTATTCTTTTTCTACAGCAAAAAATGTCAGTGTTTTTGTGTGTGTGTGTATTTATGTATATACGTGCAGACAGTGGATTTTATCATTAATTTGTGTCCCTACCATACATTAATGCTAAACATAAGCAGCCTTAAAGGAAGAGGAGTAGATAAGTGGAAGACACCAAATGTAGTTTTTAAGCTGAAAAATCCAAGACACGATGGAAATGAAGTTTCTGTGTTTCATTTATTAATTACTGTTCTGCAATCCTCTCATTTAGGACGCTCTAAGTTAGTTGAGAGGTTTCCATAGTAGGCTTACATTAACCCTCTTTTCAAAGGTTATACCCCACTTCAGGTCAGTGCTGCAGATAGTCCGTGCCTGCTTCTGACAATGGGTTCAAAGGAAAGTTTAAAAAACCCTAAACACCAGTGATGAATATTAATGTGCTAATGTAACCACAGAGAGGTTTCATTCCATTTTGGCTCTGTCTTGACACACATGAGGGTTTATCACACGTACAAAATGCCTTTTTCTTTTTAATTGCCACTAGTTTTTTGCCTTGACGGTAGCTTCTGCTGTCTAATGACTTTATTCTTTCACACATTATTATTATACACGTTCAGTGCAAACAATCTGTATTGCTATTTTAATAAAAAAAAACACAACAAAAGAAAGAGCAAAGTAGGGACTCGGGGAGCACACAGCATGTCTCTCTTTACAGCTGGTCTAATCTGATGCTCAGTATTGCCATAGCAACAACACCGGAGGAGAGCGAGAGTCGGCTGGAGCCTCCTCCTCCTGTTGATCACGACCAATGGGTTCCTAATGCAGAACCAGCACTTCCAGGATGTGATTTCCATCGCTTTTTTAGAAACAAAAAAACCCCCAGGCCTTACCCTGTTTTAATGTTACAAAATGCTGTGTTAATGGAGTCAGCACAAAATTGTTCATCAGAACAGGACTTGTTTTTAAAGAAAAGCTTGTTTATTGTTCAGATTTCCACCGTTTAATGAATTGTTAGAGAAACTAATTTTACTGATGTTTTTTAAAATTAATTCACTAGCAAAATTAGATTCTGCTAAACATAAACCCACACTAATGCAAAAAAACTTTTGGAAGATTGTGGGAAAGGTTTTGCTATGAAGAGACTATGATCATTCTCAATCTTGCAAAATGGAAATTACTTTAACATTTAAAAAATATTTTTCCGATAAGCTGTAATTAGGATCTACACTTCCTTTTATCATTTCTCTCAGAATTTGCATTTCCATTATGTCTGTTAATTAAGAGAATTATAATTTATCCCAGCCTAGATTTCTGCCCTACCTTTGAAGTCCTGCATCAGGAATATTTCACGACTTGTCCTTACTATTTGTTGTTCTCAGTGATGTACCAGTATTAACATCAGGGTTTTTTTTAATCCATTAAAAATGTTGAGGTGAATATGAGATGCCTCATCAATATTATCAAGAAACTAAAAAGTCGCTGCTGAATGGAAACCATTTCCAAAGATATGAAGGACACGAAGGTGATTGGGAGTAATTTGCATTGATTTATAAAGGGGAAATCATGTTTCACCAACCTGAGAGCCTTCTACAATGACATGACTGGCTTAGTGGATGAGGGGAGAGCAGTTGATACTGTTTATCTTAAATTTAGCAAGACTTTTGCCACTGGATCCCACATCATTCTTGTAGACAAACTGATGAAGTATGAGCTAGGTAAGTTGACAGTGAGATGGACTGAAATCTAGCTGAGCTGCAGCACGATGCCCAGCTGGAGGCCAGTGGTGTAGCCCCCTGGTCAATACTGAGGCTGATAGTGTTTAACATGAATGATTTGGGTGATGGGACAGAGTGCAACTTCAGCAAGTTTGTGGATGATACAAAACTTTTTGGAGTGGTTGATACACCAGATGGCTGTGCTGCTATTCAGAAGGGCATCAATAGACTGGAGAAATGGGCTGACAGGAATCTCATGGAGTTCAACAAAGGGAAATGCAAAGTTCTGCTCCTGGGCAGGAATAACTGCAGGCACCATCACAGGCTGAGGTCTGACCAGCTGGAAAGCAGCTCTGAAGGCCCTAGAGGTTCTGGTGGGCATCAAATTGGACATCAGCCAGCAATACATTAGGAAGGGTGTCACCAGGTGATGGAGGGAGGTGATTCTTCCTCTCTACTTATATATATGTGGTGAGGCCACATCTGGGGTGCTGTCTCCAGTTGTGGGCTCACCTATTCAGAGGGTGGTATCATAAAGTGAAAAGTTACCCACTCTTTAAAAAGATGTTATGGATGTCAAGATGACTTGAATTGTTTCATTTTGGGCAATGCAAATAAGGCTAGTCAAAAAGGAAGGTGCCTAACTGATTCTCATTCGTGCCATTGAAAATATCTTCCCACAACAGTTTTCCTTCCAAAATCCAAGGTGTCCACTTCATACCACTTAAATGTCATCACTTAAAGTAATCACTGCAAAGATTCCATCAAATGCCCTCAAACTGTGGAGCATCATTTAGCCCTGCTGTGCTATGAATATTACCTGGCAATGAAAAGACACAACTTGTGACCTAAAGATTGACCCATCTGCTATTTATTTAGCCTTGGAAAAAGTAATTCTATATCAGACAAATAAAACAAAAGAGGAAAGAAAACAGGAATTTAAATCCATAGCACTGATAGGGTGATTTCAAGTTATAAGTGTATTTAGTTTACTTAATGAGCAGAGACTTAGCTTCATGTTTGTAAACTAATATTTTAGTATCACAGAGGGCATAAGTATATTTAGCGTCTGTACTTTTTAGTGAATCCTATCTGTACCTTCGTAAGCTGAAAATATAAAAGGCCAACCATGCACAACAAGAAAAAAAAATTATTTAATATCTGTAAGATATTAAATTTATGGTGATCACCTTCTGTCTGCATAATGGAAATTCTCTGAAGGTGCTTGGCAAGTGAAGGAATTCATAGCTGTTAAATTACGTATGTATCAGCTGCAGTCTATGGTTGAAAATCCATGTTCCAGTCCAGAAGTAATGGTGTCCAGAAATATCCCATGCTGATCTGTATTCTGTTAGGGAAGGTCAACCAAGGCAAAGCCAGTTCCCAGATTCCTGGACAGGAAATACTGAAGGAAGGTCTCTTTGCCTCTCTGTAACTAAGCCTTCAGTATTTCTTTGGTGTTTGGTGTCCCTGTCCAAATCACATTTGGTTTAACAAACTTGATCTGCTACTTTGTTCTATTTTGGAAACACCTTAGAATCTCTTAAAAAGTGAAGCATGATTTGTAAAGTTGTTGGGATATGTGTGTGTGTGTGTATGAGTAAGGATTTTCAAGGCTTTAATATTTTTCTTTCCTCTCTTGTTAATGGGACTCATGCTCCTTGATATGAAGAAATCCCTAGGAAACCTAGCTTTTCATGATGTCTGGCAAACCTCCAAAATATTTCAGCTTCTTTACAACAAGAAATAAGCTTCCTGATGAAACCCATCTTTTTGGATGTAGAAAGGAGTTTCTGTGGCAAAAATCTGCGCTTCCCTCCAAGACAGGAAATACAGGAATATACTGTTCCCTCCAAGATAGATTAGTTCCATAGTTATTACTTCCAGTTTTATTATTAATAAGGCATGATGTTGATCATCTTCTTGTCTCTTATTTAAACAAGATGGTCATACGGTTCTTTCTAGTACAGGGTTGTGTTCTTTTTAGTACACAGAATCTGTTTCCTGAATTCTTATTTATTTAAATACCCAGGCACTGCTATCAGTTTTAAGCTGTCATCTAATACCATTCCCTGGGAGAATTCTTGCAAGGGTTCTATCCCATTCTGTCACCTGAAAAAGAAAGAGAAAGAGCCAGGACTGAAAAAACATCCCTCCAAATGACCACGTGTCCAGGAACACAAACATCTTTAAAAGATGTCTGGAAATTGAAATTAGTTCTGTTCTTCTCTAGAATTATAAGGGATCCATTTTGCCTGTAAGGCACAACCCAGTGAAACATGAAGTTCAAAATGCAATGGCACAGCAGGAGCAAATGACAATGCATCTGGATTTGGAGGAGTGCAGATGAAAGCTTTCATTTCTACCGTTTGAGCATTGATGTGGGGCCTGTAGAGTTTTGGACTCTAATGATCCAGATGATAGGCTGGATTCTGTTTCAACACAGTCTGGAGATGCAGAGAAGGTCTCAAAACTGCAAATTCCTGGTGTTGGGTATTACTGCAGAACTGTTACTTCCTTGGATTTGTGAAGTGTGTGAGATGGCAGTGGAGAATATAGAGATATTCTTCCTTGTCATCTGTACTGATCTATAGTAAATCAGTCTCATTGTGCTCCCGTTTTACCTCAGTGGTTATAATGTTGTAAGTAGTTACAAATTTTATCAAGCAACTTCAAGCAGTGTAAGGTTTTATATTCAAATTTGATCTGCTAGTACAGTTCTTTCTTTTCCAATGTAATCAAAGGGCTCTTCCTCTCCTAGTAAATTCTGACATGCTACATCTAGCAACACTCTGAGCCTTAGGTGAGGTGTATTTGGATGAACAACACGGGCTGGTTACTCTCGCACTTGACACAGTGCACAGGGCAATTTTTCAGAGGATTAGAGTCTACTCTTGAGTTGCCACTTACATGGGATTACCGTTCAGTTTGGACTCACAGTATCCTAAGCCTCTTTCTGAAGGCTGCATCCTTTTTCCCCCCCCCCCCAGATACATCAGAAAGATTTAATAGCAACTGTATCCAAAGGGGATTTTCTTGCAAAAACAGGCCTGAACTTACTTCTAAGTGTTTCTAACTGTCCGAAAGTCAAATAATTTCTCAAGTTCTCTTAGGAAGCATACGGTTCCAGTGTGAGGTAATTGTTTTCCATCTGGACACTGTCTGGTGGTGGTATTTGCTGTAGTCATAAGTAAATAAATGAAAGAGTCAAATAAATGAACACATCTGTAAATAATTTATTTGCTGATTGATGGGTGGTAAATAAACTCTAGCTTCTTTCTTTGGCTAGATTCACAATCAAAATTGTGGAATGAGATATACACCAGCAGGCTAAAAGTCTGAAGTTCAAAGGTAGGATATGAGAAGGCCTCTAGGGATACCCAGAAACTCCAAAGAAGTGGCAGACAAATTCCAGTTAATGCCGTCTCTGACCTCAGCAAGCCCCTAGCTGAAACACTTTAAAGTGTGATAAAGCCTTTCTTGAAATCCTGCTCTGGTTGTCTACCTGCCCTCTGTTTTGATCAGCTCTCTGTAGCCAGTCTTTCAAGGAGAAAAGTGATATGGAGACCCAGAAGAAGTTCACTTTTAAAACTGATAATTCTGTCAAGGACAGACAGGAGTAAATAAGAGAAGGAAAAAAGCATGAAAAATGATGGTGGTTCTGGCTTTGTGGAGACTTGCCAGACTCAATTCAGTGTTTTCACTTGTTCAAGGTGTTTTTTTTCTCTTCCTTTCTTTGTCCGTGTGAGCTCTTAATAAGGCAAAAATTATCACATGAACCTTCTTATTAGTCTTATCAATATGCGCTTTCACACTAAGTTGAATGTTTCTGCTCCTGAATAAATCATCTACTTATTGCTAAGGTTCATTAGAAGAAAAGAGGACTATCAGAACTGAGTGAATGGGCAGCCTTGTATCCTCCAAATACTTCAAACCCAGCTTTGGAGCACTTGCAGTGAAGTAGGGAAAATGCCTGCGAAAAATGACTTTTTAGCTTGAGCATTTGTACACTTACTGAACTGAATTTCAAACAGGACTCATTCAGATGCCAGACTCTTGCAATTAAAAACTGTGCTTGGCTAGCCAGTTAGTTCGTTATTACACACTTTATGGTGTGAGCTGCAAATTAGCTACTCAAAGTCCGCAGTTCAAAGGATTTGCAGGCCTAGAATTATTCACTGAACAAGATTGTGAATAATTTCAAATAATGAATAAATTCAATATACTTTTTGTTCTGTCCGTGCATAGCCTCTGAAGAGGGAGAGAATAAAAAGAGGAAATCAATCAGATAAATTATTCATCGAGAATTATTTGTTCAGCTCTAATGCTTATGTACTTAGACAATATTTTCATTGGAACAGACTCTGAAGAGCTCTTCAGCCTGCATATATCTCAGCCACAATTCATCTGTAAAAGGTTTTGAGGTTCTTGTTGAATGCAGATGCCTAGACCTCGTTGTAGACAGTAGGATTTATCTGATTTTATCTCCAAGTTCTTGACTAAGTTGAGCTACTCCAAGAATTATTCACCGGGAATTGTTTTGTGGAAGAATTTCTTTGTCCTTGCTGCCTCTGCATTTGAGAATAGTCTGAAGCGATCATCCCAGCTCTGCTTGCTGCTGTTTGTGTCTGACTTGGCCATTTCCAGCCCACCGTGGCAACCTAGATGTTTCCTTTCAGGATGCCCTTTCATAATGTAGTTAAGGAAGATCATCAACAGTAAATCTACTCCTATTGTGATGAGCTACCTTTCTGTACTAATTTTCATTATTTTAAAGGAAACTAAGATCAAGGAATTCATTGAGACATACCGCTCAGATTAGCACACTGAGCAACAAATACAGTTTCCCTTAATATTTTAAGTTGTTACAATAGCTTGTCACAATAGTAACAGATTCTACTGTTTGTCTGCTACTCAGTCAATGCTGTATCTCTTAAAAACCAGAGGCTGAATCTGGAATGGAATATATTTTTCCTGCTTAGGGTAACCACACCTCTTTTAATGTGAATATCTTTGTTGCTCCACCAGATCAGTGAGACCAAGGAGCCTCTGTTCCACCTGGTACAAAATACAGAAAGAGAATAGAGAAAAAAGCACTGAAAAGGGAAGAACATTAGATACTGTACAACAGATAATTGTTCTCGTAGTAATGACTTTTTAACTAACATAAAGAAGTTTTGGTTTTCTTCCTCCTATCAATAAGCATTCTCTTACGTTCCACTTTATTTCTGCAAGCCAAAGGGATGTCTGTCCAATGGGACAATTCAGGTAGCTATTGAAAAAAAGAAATAAAGCTCTTTTCCTTCTTGTTGCAAAAGAAATGTTCTCTCGTACATTTTTACTGTCATTCTTGTTACGTTCTTGCTGACTGGGAGCAGGGGGTGGGAGCTGGCCTGTTGGTCTTGGCTCTGCCACTGACTTAGCATTGGCCGTTGATCAACTCACTTAAGTTCTTTTTATGCTATCATGAGATGTTGTGCTAACATCTTTCACTTATGTTGATGTAGAATTTGGGAGAAGGATTATCTTTTATTTTATACTGTACAGAGTTTAACACAGTAGGGCTGTAATCTTGATTAGGGTCTCAATGTGGTACTATAATAAAGTTAATAAATAATACTTGACAGTCTGAAGATGGAGGTAGGGAAGGAAATGAGTCATAACTGTTGAATAACCCTTAATTCAAATATCATAGATGCAAAGGAAATCACAAGGTAAAGTCAAACTTTGTTTCACAGGGCAATTCCATAATCTGTGTGACAACAACAAATGCAGTAAAGCATGTCTCCATGGTTCTGCAGACCAAAATGTCTGATATAAAAATCTTTTTCCATGAAATCAACAGTCCAATTTAAGTATAAGGCTCTCTTATTGTCACTTTTGAGGGTCCTTTATTTGATGACTGTTTATATTGCTTAGATTACCTATTGGCTCCATGAATCTTCGTTTCATGAAAGACATGCTGGCAATCCAGACAGATTATGAACTCAATTCTTCCTTCTTTGCCTGAGAATATTTAGAAAATATTTTCAATATTTTCAATATTTCAATATTTCAATATTTCAATATTTTCAATACTTTCTTTTCCTATTGTTTCTCTCTTCTATTTGTGCAATTCAGTGTCTCATGTTGGTTTCTTTTATTCTATTTAAAAATTTCCCTAGATTTGCAAAAGCTAAAATAAAAAAAATAGAGAAAAAAACTTTTTAATTGAATCATTTCCTGTAAACTGAAAAGTGGGCGAGTTTCCTATTAAATATACAGTAAAATGTCTTTTTTTTTCTGCATAAATCTGCACACCTGATAGTACTCAGATCATGATAATAGTAGTGTGAGGTTACTGTGGGGACCTGTTTTGGTGTCAATGCAGTTGGCGAAACTGCAGTCATGTCCATTCAACAAGCACTAGGGCATGTTAATAAGTAATAAACTGCACTCAGGTATACAAGGGTTTTGAACAAAATCAGATCTAAAATTCTCCAACTGTCCATCAGGCATTTAACAAACACTTTCTCCTTCCTTGTTCTTGCCGGAATGTTTTCCTCTTTTTGCATTACTAGCATTTTCCAAATGATGGATTGGAAGGGTAGCCAGCTCCATGTGTAGACTGATACATGGGAATCCTCTGGTTTAGTCTGCGCACGTTGTGCATGACCGATTCACTCTGTCTTTGCTTCACTTAGGCAATTTCACAGCATGACATCTAGAAAAAAACCCCAAGCAAAAGATAACACAAGACACTGTAAGCTAGAACAGGTCAATTAAAAAACTTACTAAGAAGCAGTTAAGGCTCTGTAGTTGCTACGTACCGTGTTCAGCAGAGTTGGTGTGCTGGAATGGGTCTTTCTTCCCTTTCCCTAGGTATCAGTTACGGTAAGTGCCCGAGGAACACTATAAGCAGCAGAGACAGCTTCAAAAATACTTGAACAAATTTGAGTAATTTTGCCAAGTGTTGCAAATGCGTGAATTTGCCAATTAGCTCTCTGTAACTGTGTTATCTGTCAGCAGATAGCCTGAGTGAGCAGATTGATTTTAGCTTAGTACTGGTCTGCAGGGTGAGAAAACAGGCCATTTGTAGGGGAACCATGCCAGAAGATGAGGTGAGCTCTGAGCTGGTGGGCGAGTCAGTCTCCAGGCCATACAAGGCTGCCTGGGTACATCCCATGGGATACTCATGAGCAATTCATATTAAAGAAAACGGACACCGAGAAACCCAAAACTGGATTGTCCTCCAAAGGCCTCATTCTGGTCCTGCTGAAGTACCTGGGAAACAAGTCACCAACTTTAACAAGAGCAGGATCAGATGCTAAAACCAGACTTCACAGTCTCAGTGAGGCTTACACCAAGGGCCAACAGCACAACACTTGCACACAGATGGTAACCACCACATTTCCGTGTGATTCACCTTGGATGAGCAAGTGCATAACATTTGCACTATTGCCAGCCTTGTAGCTACCCTTGACCTGGCTGTCTTGCCCAACAGACTGTTACCGCTTCTGTTGTCAAGGGGTGTCTATGGCTGCAGAAGAGATTCCAGGATTTGTCTGTGAGAGAGTGTCTGCAAATGACCCAGTTCCGCAGCATACACTTGGCCAATGTCAAACATGACTTTCGTTGGAACTGGGCCCTTAAATGCAAGTTGTGTCTTTGGTTGTTGTTGGTATCTGGAGTGGAATCAATGTTTTGCCTGAATCAGACACATTGGTTGATGACACAAAATTAAAATCTCTAGGGCCATTCCAATTCTAATCACTCGTTCAAGCTATTGTTAAGAAAGTTTAACACACAGCTTACCATTGCTGTACTTAATTCTTTTGTTTTTTAATTATATTGCAGCTGCTATGATGTCACTGAAACTTTGAAAAATGTTCTTTGTGTGTGGCCCTGATGTCTTTGTGTGTGGCTTTCATACTAGAGTTAGATATTTGCTGTGAAAAGATTATGAAGGTGTTTGGGAGCTGAATGAAAAAGAAGGCTATTTATATTTTAATATTTTGGCAGCTTGGTCAGTGTAGGCGAAGCACAGTTGTCACCAACAGAAAGGAAAGATCCAATATTACACAATGCAAATCATTCAGGAACAAAGTTCAATAAACAAAAAACCTCCTTACTTTAAATAAAAATGCAAAAAAGGTCAAAAGTTGTTTGTCAGAGACTCAGGAAAAAGACAACAAAAATATATTTTTAAATCTACCTTGGGAAATTAATACTGAGGTAATTTTCAGGCTAGGGCTGGAAACGTAGCACTTTGTCATTTTAGAATAAACACCAAAAACAGATGCCACAATTTCATAAAATAAACATGCAGTGAAAGGGTAACACAGACATTAGCAGCAAACTGAGACAGTAGCCAATACAGTATGATGAGAAGGAATACTCAGTATGGTGTGATGTGCGATAGAAGCCATTAGCCATATGGTACAGTGTGAAGAGGGCCTCTGTGACTAAGTAACAGTTGTATGTTATGTGGTTTATAAAATAATTATGCAATGGCAAGCAACTCTTTTATAATTATTGGCTGTTTCAAAATATTTCTGCTAATCTGGAGGCATTTACTAAGTTGATGGATGCAGGCAGTCTGCTTCCTGTGTCTCCATGTTTGTAGATTGTGCCGTGCATCATCCTACTAAAGGCAGTGACCGTTTTAGTCTTGGTCACTAGAGATTGTATTTGTTTTTCCTTTTCTGAAAAGCTAGGGAATATCCACATAAATACATCATGGCTTGCTTGAACACCTGCCAAGGAAGGACCCAGTCGCTACCCTTCCATTATTCATTGGCACCCAGTTGCTACCCTTCCTTTATTCATTGGCATCTCTAAAAATTGAAAGTGTATCACTGGAAAACCCTAGTCGTCTGCCACTGTGGATGTCATGAGCTGATGACAATTTCTGCAGATTCTGAGCTTTTAGGTTTTTTACGCTGTTTCTTTCAGGCTTATATTAGAGTCTACAAAAATATCAGCAACTGAAGAACATCAAACAAATTTCCTTGGTTTAACCAAGAAGAGGATGGCACTAATTTCCTTTTCCTTTTCTACTGCTCCTCAAGCAAGCATATGGAAGACAAGTGCCTGTTAGACATTTGTAAAATGCAGCACTTTTGCTTCAAAATGGGAAGAAAGTAATAAAGAAATAAGGTTTTGGGGAATCGATATTCAACTGCAAAATCTGCTAGCAAGTGAGACTTGGCATCCAGAGGAGCTGGAGGTGCCCAGCTCCTGGCTGTCCAGCTCTCATAGGGGAAGGTGAGAGGTTATGTAAATCCTCCATGTCCTGTGACCCTGCAGTACATGGAGCAGCTGAATGGGAACAAGGCAGGGACATGGGACTGAACAGCACCAGCTGGGACACCAAACCTAATCCCCAGAAGTCAAGCATAGATGCACAGCTTGGAGAGGTCCACAAAACATCTCTTCCCTTTCTATCCCTTTGACACATGCTGCAGGCCACAAAACACTTCCCAGCTTCCTCCAGTAAACTTTAGATCTACCGTAAAAGACCAAAAGCCCCAACTGTAAAATACGACAGGAAGAGCATAGGAGAGATCAAGGGCATTGCCAGTATAAGCGTCTTTGAACATCCTCTGTCTGTCACACCCACATGGGTCAGCTCTAGCTCAGTCCTGGAGACCGTACAGATCAAACATGATTTTTATTATATGCATCTGGTGTATTACTGTTAGTGCTCTAGAATAGCACATGTATAATTTCACTGTAGGTCTGCCACCTAGGTTTTCAGTTTTGGAGTGGTTACTCAATGTTCTCATAGTGCAGGTAGCTGATATGAGCTATAACTATTGAACTAGCCTTATAATAAGGACATGTGTCATTAGAAATCATAGAAACTAAATCTGCCATCTATGAGGCTTCTGACAAGACTACAGAGCACTAAAATAAAGTTCTGGTCTATATGCAAGCAGTGCAGGTGTAATGAAATTTTTTGCTGTGACTGAAAACATTTTGCAAGGCTGCAATCCAATGACATGCTTTTTACCACATTTTAAATACTGAAAAAGGATGTGTTGTTAAGTATAATGCAAGGATATACATTAGGAAATTGCAGTACACAGAGTAACACATGCAAACACATACATATATATGTGTATATAAATACTTTTACTTACAAGAAAAAAGTGATTGTTCATCGATGAAAGCAGCTGACATGACTGCTGAACCAGTTATTTTATTTTATCTGGTATTACTAGTGAAGATACCACTTCCATTTTTGCCAGCATTTGTAGTGTAAATGAGGAGCAACCTATCGTAAAATGATGCTACTGAGATCAAAGGAAGCAATCCTTGCTACCAAGCTAAAATCATTCTGGGGAAATGTTTTTGATTATGGTTAATGATGTAATCAAGCCAGTAAACTGCCTAGAAGTTGGAGTTGCAGCAGGCATACAGCCTACCCATTACAAAGCACCTAATCGACAATAATACAGAGGGGGAAAAAAAGGTATGATGTAGCAAACAAGATGCCAGTTAAATGTTTACTCTAATGGCACACAAAACTGGACAGATTTGATTAGGATACTTATGCCTATCTTCTTAAGAGGAGAATACTGAAAGGCAGAGGGTTTAGCACAGAAAAAACACCAAAAGCCAAAGGTGGAGAGGAAAGGACCAAAAAAGGTCATTTTTTAACATCTTTGATTTCATTCTTTAAAGACCAATTACTTTCCTGTCCCCTGTGGGAGAAAAACATTCTTCTTCTTAATAGCAGAATCATTCTAAGACTTCTCTGATTCATTTTATATTTAGCAGATTACAGTTTTGGAGTCATCAGTAGGAGAGAACCCAGCAAACTGACAGACCTGAAATCATGTCCTTTGATTGTAATTGACAGGGAAAGCATTTAAGGTAAAGAAAAAAAATATTTTATTCATCTTTGATTACACTGTGATGTGATTTGGTGACATAATACAGCTGTGAACTGAGGCAAGAAAGGCAATAATTCCTACTTGAGGCTTTGACATGATGTAGCCCTTTAGTCTTCTTCAAACCAATGCCTCCAGCTACAATAGTCCCCTTGATGGAGTCTAGACAAATAGATATACAGACTGCTACAATTTAAAAGGCAAACAGCTTTAAAATAACATTTCTCTAGGCCATGTATTTTCGTATTAAATGGCTGATACACATTTTTCTTTATCAAAATTAAATCTAGATAATCTATTAAAAAATCACACATTGGATAAAAATGATTCACTTCAGAAGGGTCTTAAAAGTAATATGAAAAGAAACTATTTTTCACAGCTACAAAACAATCAAATCAGAAGCACCTACTAGAAGTGAAAATTGCATTTAGCTAATTCACATGCAGAGGCTTTATTTTAAGTACTATATATGTCTTGTGGATATCTTAACTTTTTTACTTTTTTCTTTGTATTTTATCCTCAAAATACCACTTTAATATTCCTAACAATTTATTGTGTCAAGATCTTCAAAAGTACTTAACAGCACCTGGTTTACAAAACCCTTGGGCATCTCTGAGAGTTCAAACTTTCTGTAAGGAATAGTATCAAGAAAAAAACATAAAAAGAAAGTCAGTACAATAAAAATCATATTACTGAATTTTACATACCATAGGTGTGTAATTTCAGATAGCCTCTGTGTGTGCTCCTGGAAGGTGAGTCTGGCTTACATCAGTCACCTAACTTGGATTGACCTAGACAGGAACCTTGGTGGGTTTAGACTGGGTATCCAAAGTGAAGTACGAGAAGTCCCATGCACCCAGTTATGCTGAAGTTTTTCACAATGCAATTCCAGGAGGTTTCAAATGTCGTGCTCATTACTGAAATGTTTCTTATAACTACAAGATGTGGGGAATAATTAAGAGATCATCCATTTCATCATTACAAAATATGTTGCTCAGTTCCAAAAGGAAAGTGCACTTTCATGATCGTGATCAGTTCTTGCTAATGATTGGGTTCCCGCTAGCACATTTGGTTTTTAGACATCAGCACTTAACCTAAGGCAATAAAGAAAATTTTAGCAAATTCCGTCACATCTTCAGGATGCGTGTTACAGACATTTGAAAAACAAGTGATTTGGTCCTCTTCACAAATCTTTTCTGATGAAACTGCAAATTCAGTAGCTCCCACAGAATCACAATATTTTTATTCATGCCACTTCACAATTGTTTTTTAAAAGCTATCTTTCTAAAATACTGTTCAAAAGCCTTTCTGTTGTCTAATTTGAGCTGCTATATGTGGTTCTGAAAATAAGGTAGCATAAAACATATATTGAAAAGAATAGTGTTATTTCATAAGAAGAGAAAACAAAGTTCATCATCAAACCAAGTTCATTACCATCTTAATTTATTTTGAATATGTAAAGGACTGTTCTGTATCACTGCTCTTTTCATTTTTGTAGTTATTATATGCAGAAAAAGACAGCAATGGCAGTTGCATAGACTGAGGTTCCCATTGCATGGAAGAGCTTCATCACACAGCAGCACCAGCTGAACTGTCTTCTCTAATCTCCTCTTTTTATAATTGTCACTATGTCTAAACATCAGTGACCAGTTCTATGAATAAAATCACTCAGAATCCCTGCCCTATCTACAGAGACTGCCAACGTTTTCTAAGTTAGTTCAAATAGTGATGATGAAACTAAACAAGCGTCACTAATTTAGACTTAATCCACCAAAAAGCAACTGGATACTCTTAGGAGTTGTACCTGGATATTAATGGTTCCATGCCTGATGACCCAGTTATACAAAATACTGATGTCTTTCCAGGTGTATTCTTCTATGACGGGGGGAGTTCAGAACTTCAGATATATGATGCTGTTAAGGCACCTAAAAATAAAAAAAGAAAAAACCAACAAACCCAATTAGAAAGCTTCAGGTGAGCTGAAAACAGTCATCGTAACTACAAACATGTAATGATCCACCCAATTTAATCACAGTATTTAAAAATTATTAAAAACAGGCTAATATCTACATTGTGGAATTAACCCTTCAATGATTGCAGGTTTAGAAAAGGCAAAATAGTATAGAGGCTTGAATCTCCACTTAGCTTTTCTACATCCCAAGTTAGAATTACCCATCCACTAGGATGATTGTCTGTGGGGGTACACTGCTTTAGTTTGTCCTAGTCTTGAATAATTCCCAGTGCACCATAGGAATGATATTCACGGCCTGCAAAACATTAGGAGGACAGGAAACTTCATCTATCTAGGTGTACAAATCAAGTAAGAGGGGTTTTTTTTTCTGCTTGGTCATTGTTATTACAGTTTCAAAATTCTGAATCAAATCCCTATGAGAGCGGACTTCAGGCTGAACACAAATATTAGGACAATAAAAAAATTTAATATCTAATAATAACACTTAATGACCACTACAAGTTTTATATTCACACAGAGCTGGATGCTAATATTTTTTGTAGTGCTACACTCTACCTATTGCTATGACTAGGCTTGGAGATTCCACTTAGCAGTAATGAAGGAAATTCCACTCAAAATGAGATATCTTACTTTACTAATACTGTTGCAACATTCAACAATTACGTACAAAAGTAAGAAATACCAATTAAACTATGTTACCATATTTATTTTCTGTTGCATTTTTCACAGTCCATTTTCTGTTTTCTTTGCAGTACCAAGTAAAGAAAAAACCCTAAAAAATAAATTTCAGATGAAATTTATAAAGTTATAGTTAAAGAAACATTATCCCTAAAATTACCATTTGAATGATAAGCAATTTTGGGAGTAATTATAGTGCACACTCTACATTCAATGCATTCTGATATATGGATAATTACTCCTGGTAATATGCGTTAGTTAGATTTTATAACAACAATAACAATTTATTGCCAAATTAATTCCTTGGCACAATTTAACATTTATTGATGTGAAGTCAAAGTGAATTGATTTTATTGCAGACCACTTGTGATACGCTTTCCCTATGCTCCTGCCCTAATTGGTTATTATAGGTCATTTTGGTATTTAGTTTTAAAAATAAATTAATTTGGTACCAAGGTGCATTTAGTAAAATGGCAAGATATTTACAGCTCATGTGGTTTTATTTAAATAAAAAATGGTAAGGTAATGCAATCATCTTTGGTTATAAAGTGATGGATGAATTGAAAACATTTCTGAATCAGGTCAATGGTAGTGATGATTAGTGCATTGTTAATCAAGTTGCTGAGATTGCTATCAAAAGCTTTATCTCTTTCACTCAGACTGGTGAGAGGATCATGAATATTAAAGAGATTCAAATAGATCTGCACTCATGTAATATGGAGCACTACAAATGAAAAGGCTAAATGAACCCAGACTGTGACTTTATGCACCGATATATCTCTTAACTAAAGAGGAATGTCTAATCCATTTCTGTACTTGTATTAGGCTACATACATTGCAAGCATACAAAGTATTTCATGTACCATATTCATTTTATGGGTTAAGTACTTATTTACTGCCCTATCAATGTGAAGGCAAAATAGCTGTGGAGAAGGCTTTTTTTCAGGATGGAAACAATAGCTACTACAGGCCAGATTTTAATTTCTACACTACCAGTGAAAATCCAAAGTAGTGCACATGAAATCAGCAGCCTCATCTCAATTACATAGCTCTTTTCTTATGCTGACTTACCTGAAATTAGGTTTTAGTCCAGTGTATAGTTTAATTATATGTCTGGAATGCACACTCACTTTAAATCTTAGAGGAGATATAACAAATAATGTATGTAATCACAAATGGATGGTGCAAGTACGTGGACAGTGGAGGCCTGAAACCTGCAAGCATACAGGTATGTGCTTAACTCTGCTCCTGAGAAACTCCGTGGATGTTCAGATGGATTAATCAGGGAGACAAGGCTAAGCAGGGTCAATTTTGCAGGTTCAAGGCCTTGACTAAAACCAGTCCTTCATAATCAGATGTAAAGAACAAAACTCCTAGATGAACAAAACAGAATGAACCAAAATCTAACTTCATGCTTATGTCTACTTGACAATTAATAAGTTAGAAAGGAGTCAAAATGTCAGAAGCTGTCTTGCCAGGGCAAGATACTGATTCTAGAGTGAGTTCTTTTAAAACTGGTTTAAATAAGTGCAGAGACTACTTAATTTTATATGTGTGTAGAGCCTGTAGAGATACCTTTGCACTACAGCAGTCTGTAGTGTAAACACACCTCAATTTGTCTCATGTGCTGCTTTTCCGTGAGCAATGGAGTAGGAGTTCAAACCTCCTCATGACTGCTAACTATGAGAGGTAAATTCTTGCAAAATTGCCACTTTACAGAAAAGACATGGAAGTAAGGCTTAGTGACGTAATAGCAGTACAGTCTTAGACAGTCATCTGTGTTTTGTCAGTACACTGTGGCAATTTGTTACAACACTGTGTCTAGTCATACATGGTTAAAGTAATTTACATAGAATTTACTAAACTTTTACTGACGTCAGCAGCAGAAATACTGAAACTTTAAAAGTTCCTGCAGATAATCCTTGTTTTGCATATGCACCATGAAGGCTAAGCTGTTTTGGAGTGGATGAATATGTATACACAAATTATATAGTTAGTGTGTGACTATATGCAAAATCATACAGTACGACCTAATAAACAGCATAATATAACTGTTACTTATCCTCTGTATTTCACATGCAACCATGGTTTCCTCTGCATAGGGCGTAAGAAATAAAATATATGGCACAGGAAATATCAGATCACAGCTTCTGAATCTGAAAATTTACCTTTTATCTGAGAGAGACAAAGAATGAAAAACTTCACTAGCCAAAGCCAGTCCTGCTAATTTATGCAGACCACCCTGAGCACAGTGCAAGATGGAGACCACCAAAGTCTCTTGTTACACTTAAACTACAGTGAGACACAGTCCCTCGTCCCTCCGTGCCTCACTCCTGTTTAGTCTCTTCCCAGTGCAGAAGCATGCCATTAATGACCTCCCTGCCTGCTGAAGCAGTTTTGCCACACTCCAACATTGTGCTGTGTGAACGCATTCCAGACTAAAAGTAAACACATGAAAAAGCCCCATAGCTCTCTCATCACCTCCTTGACATCAGGATTTTTTATCTTTTATTCTGAGGGAAGACCACGTTAAAGGGCAGATTTTATACTTTGATCTGAAAATGCTGGGATTCCCAGAAGAGCTCATCTCTTTGAGGAAGGAGACACGTCGCTGTGGGTGAGTGGTCAGGAGAGCTTTGTCTTCTGTATTCTTAACTCCAGGTTTTATGTTTGACTCTAGAGAGCTCAGTGGACTGGAGCACTCTTGGGAGGTCATCCATGGTAGCTTAGGCTAATCTCATGGATGGCTTTGAAGATGAGGAGTAAGACCCTTAATATAACAAGATATTCAATGAAGAGGCAGGAAGACATCGTGGTAGCTTGTCTTATTAAGTGAGCTTCTGCATTTTAATTAGCTGGAACTCTTCAGGTAATCTCTTTATCGGCAAAGCTGGTGTAACACCAGAGCCTTCAATGAATTTGCCCTTCTGTTTACTAGGGCTGGATGTAGTCCAAAGCACATCAATTTTCTTTCCAGACATTTGAATTCTAGATCTGCTGATGTGCTTACCCCATCCAGTGGGGCCTTGCTCGCCTGCATCGCCTCCCTGTCACCTAGCAGACTCAGCTGTAATTGTGGCAAAATTGTGTCATCATGCACCCGAACCTTGAAAAAACCAGACACTTAAAAATGAATCAATAAAAAGATGAAAACAAAATGCAGCAAGCCCCTGGGCTCAAACGCTTTCTATCCTTACTGCTGGCTGTTAGCTAGCTGTCAACTGACTAAAGTCAGTAAGTCTTTCTATTTTGTGTCATCTTTTTGTTTATGGGAAATACCACAACAACAGACCATGTAACTGGATGTGAGGGACTAGCACTTAGCACTACTACGTATATAATAAAATATGTTTGCTATTTTTTTGCCTGATTTATCCTGGTGCCTCACTTAGATTCTTATTCAGCAATTTAAATCAAGGTGAACGCTGCTAAAGCTGGCAGAATTAAAGCAGCGTAAAACTGATGTACACGAATGGGAGGAATTGGGTCCTAAGTCTAGAACATGCTAAATTAACATTTATGTGCTATTCTACCTGAAGAACACTTCTGGCTCCTAAGTGCTAAGGTATTTGAAGTCTTATTGCAAATGCACAGAGCAAGAGATGACTTACATTTAATCAAAGAGTGGAAATAGTTATTGAATACTGAAGCAGCAGTATGCAAGGGCAAAAGGGAAGGACGGAGCCTGTATGATAATTCCTCAGGGCAGCCATAGCTATCTTGGGTGTTTCTGGTTAGAGCAGTGTTTTAGTGTATCATTATTTTAAACCAGCATATTTCATATATTTGACTAGGAAAAAGCTGAAAAAACCCTCTGTGTCCCGCAGAAGTATTCTTAAAAGATGAAGAAGAGAACACAAATCTAACCTGAGAAGAAGGATTGTTAATAGATGCAGGAAGTTGATATTGTCAGTCAAATTACAGCCCTATAGACATTCCAGGATGGCTTTGAAATCACTACATTTATAGAAAAATGAAAGAGTAGCTAGAAAATGTTGATAGTGCTTGATCAGCTTGGTATCTATTCACTAATAAGTGGAACTGTTTGAAGTTTTTTAAAAAATACAAGTTCTGTAGTTATACTTAGTCTATAGACTAATCTAAAGATGTCTGCAGGAAAAATGTTTCCTTTGCCAGAGACACTCCCTCCTTCTACCCAAAAGATAAAGGGCTTTAAAAAATAAAAGTCTAAGTCCATCAGCAAGGTCATAGAATTAAAAACAACTTGTTCTACTACTCTCAAAGCAATGCCAATGTTGCTAAACAAAGCATTTCACAAGATGTTGCATAATTATCATTATACCTTATAATCTATCATTAAGCAACTTTGGACTAAAGGTATAACCCGGCATAAAATAACAAAACTCCACCGAAAGAATGGAACTCAACTGATTGCTACTGAGAGCTTAAGTTATACATTTACTTTCTCAAATTGCATATTGCTTCGATAAATCAGATTCATTCAGCTTCTCAAGGACCAAATTCTAGTCACAGAGGACAGTCTGTTTATTTTTTCACAAAGAAACAAATGGCATAACTAAAGAAACAAGCAGCATAACTAAGGAAGTTAGTTATGTCTTCTAAAGAGGTTTCACAACAAATATACTGCTGTTGAACTTCAAAGGAAGCACTTTCAGAGGAATCGGCCTCATGAAGGTGAAAGACTGGAAGTACTAAATGGCACCACCAAACTTCAGGAGTTCATGCTTTTTTATGACATATTACTGTTCAAAACACAAAAAATACATGTGAAAACCCTCAAATTCAGTGGCATATGCTAGTGGATCTTAATGAAAAGAGGTGTATGTCCAACAGTGCCATAAGACAAATGATTTTTAATAGCTCCTTTGGATGGAAATGTCAAAAGATTATTGCAGATAATGTAGTTCTCAAACATTGCTTAAAAATAGGCATTTAATAAGTTCAGAGCTTTATATAACCTATGATTTGGCCAAGTCATTGTCCTCTGAGAAAATGAACAACAGTTTTATTCTAGTTCAATAAAAATGCTTTTCTAGTTGCATCAAAAGGAAGGAATTTATTTAATTTGAAAGCAATTTTCAAAGAATAATCTGAAGTATGACACAATGTCAGAGGAAGTATGGTATTTTATTATCCAGTGTTCAAAGGTTAGCAAGACCATAAAAGTTGTTTTCATCTGGTGTTCAGGCTGACAGTTTGTCAGTCAGCGTCAAGGCTGACAGAGTTGTGGGTCACAGCCATTTAATCATTAATACATCCCCTCCCGTCCCAAATTCGATCATTTAGCAATAAAGCAGCATTTGCTGAAATTCCATTACTGAGCTTGCTTTGAGCACCACCATTTTATTACTGCTTTCTCCTTTTGAGCATTGTTCATTATTTGTTCATCATTATCTGTATTTATAAACATCACATGGTGCTCTTGTTGCAGATATCCATGTACAGCTTTTTTTCCCAATACTTCTAGTATGCTCTTCAGAGGAGTTAGTACACGTACATCTGTAACAGCAGTCTTAGTGATGTGGTAGTCCCGAAACAACTACTTGTGCCCTTGAGTTTGATCACACTTCTACCTGTGCAATCTTGCACAGGAAAAGCAGTCATACTATTTTCCCTCTTCAATTCTAAGCTGCTACGACATGCAGGGCCTAAAAGCTGTATAACAGCTCTTTTTGACAACTGCTTCACTGATTAAATTCTCAGCACTGTGTTTCCATTAACTCCACTGTGGCTGGCGTTTCTCGTAATGCTGCGGCTGGGCGCTGAGGGCTGAAATGGCCTGTAATGGTGGTCCTGCGCAGCCTCTCTGGGGCCTCCCCCTGCCCGGCCCATGGCCCAGGACACTGTTTCAGTCTCCCCAGGGCCATCCGTCCTGGCCCCAGCGACACTGCAGCAGGGCTGGCCTTCAGCTCCCCACAGCCAGTCTCCAGGGCTGCCTGATACCAGGGGCTGGGGCTGTCCCTGGTGTCCCCCGGCCTGCCCTGCTCCCTGCCTGGGCCTGTGGGACAGGCCCTGGCTTGCGAGGCCCGGCCCTGCCTCCCTGGGGGAGCCCCAGCTGCTCCCAGCCCCTGGCCCCCCCTGGACCTGCTGCACCCCAAGAGATTTGGATTTCAGGTCTTAAAGAAAGGTAGGATTTAGTCCCCAAATGCCCCTTCACTCTTTCCAAGGTTTGAGATGTGCTAGGAATGCACAAAGGCCCTGCTAGCGTATGTACCTGAGCAGCAGAAAACGCCAGTGGTAGGAGGTGGGTTTGCAGTAAAATGCACCAGAATTGAAGGGAATAACATAACTGCCTGCCATCTCCACGGCTCAGATCTAGAGGTCGGGCTGTGTCAGTGGGCACCGGGCAGTGCTTGGAGAGGGCCTTCCGAGGCCTGCCTGCCTGCCGCAGCTTTGTGAAGGAGGTCAGGAGCTCTTAAGCAGCTTTCTCTTTCTCTTCCTTGACTCTAAAACTATTGTTTCCTTTATGTTTTTTATGTATGCATGTTTTGTATGTACGTGTCCATTGCCTACACTGTTCTGTTGGCTCTGGGAGAACAATAAAATATCAAAATAGACAACAGTAGATAGATGAAAACTATATCTGGTTCCAAAGGCTCCTTTCTGTCCCTTTGTGGATCTCTGAACAGGACAGCTGATGCTGACATGGCATCTTGTAACACAGCAACCAGCAGCCTTCCCCTTTGACATCCAGCGATGCTCCAACCCTGCTATGGAGCAGACAGTAGGGAATTTTCATTCCTAAAGACAGACAAATAATCTTTATACAGCATTTTGTTCCTTGCCAATCTTATTTTGCACAGAGAAACCAGACAGCCTGTAGATGAGCAAGAACTGGAGGCAACAGCCAGGAAACAGCAGTGTGACATAAGGGAAAGTATAATTGCCCAGTACGGACAATGCAGGTGTAATGGCATTGCTGACAAACGAAAAAAATACTGTGATAGCTACCTCCAGCAGTAAAACAGCTAGTAATAAATGAGCAAAGAAGAAAATTTGAGCCTGTATTGAAATGTTGTGGAACACCACAATGAAATTATTCTGCCTGTGAAAGCAGTCAGGCCCCATAGAAAGAGTGTTCTTATTTGCAAGCAAGGACTATGACATTTCCTTGATCATGAAAATCCATTGCTGTTCTTTGTTTTTTGTTTTGTCTTTTTTTTTGTCAAAGCATTAGCACATATATTTTACACAAAAACAGGGTTAAGCCTTTAAGCAATTATTTTCTTTAGCCGATGATGTCATCTCATCAATAGATATTTGTGGAGCATCAACAAAGTGAATAGTTTACAAAAGCCGGACTTCTTTTAGTTTAAAAGCGTGTGTAGAAAGCGTGTGTAGAACTGAGGGCTTTTTTTTTTTCCCCACAGCACTGGCGATACTTAAAAAAGTCTGTTTAATCCATTCTGTCAGCAGTCTCATGAGTTGATGCCTCTGCTTTAGGCTTGTGTTGATTCTTTGGCCAAGCCTTAAAGCTTCATGGTTTTTGCACTGAAACAGAAGCTTTGATGCTTGTGAATGCTGACTGCATAAAGTAAATAACGTGAGGGGGGTTTAAACCTCTTCATTTTTATTAAGCCTTCCAATCACATATAAAACTGAAGGCAAAGCAAAGTCACATGAAAAGGAAATAAAACCCTGTAAACTGAGAATATACTTAATGGTTCTAATCCCCATATTGCACATCCAGAGTCTGTTTCCACTCCATGGGAATGGTTATCCTGACTTTCATACCTCACTATTTCTAAAAAATAAAATAATTCTGTGGCAATGAGTCTGCTGATCTGGGGATACACATTCACCCTTTATTGCAAAGAGGTAGACATTGCAAAAGCTGAATACTTAGTTTATGGAGAGGGAAGGAAAAACACTGTGCTCGTACTTCATAGATAAGCCAATTCAGTTTGGAAGGAATTGATATTTTAGGAAGGCTTAGTGGTCCTCTGTGTCACAAAAGGTATATTTTTGCCTTACTGCATGTAGTTTACATGTGGAACTCACTGTCAAAGGGCTTAACTGAAGATGAGATTCAAACTGGGATGGAGTATCTGGAGAGGAGCAACACTGTCATGACATACAATGACAAAAGTGTTTAAAAAAGCTCACATGAGAAACCTTAGGCTTCACAAATTGTTATGTTCTGACTACTGGGGTCTCATAGGAGCAGCCTCCATGGCTTCAGACTGTATTCTCTCTTTGGCGTAGTACTGGCAACTTCACAATTACTTTACTCAAAAGGACTTTGATGCACCCTAGTATACTTCTGCCAATAGACACCTGGCAGAAACTCCACAAAGGATGTCTGATGGCTGCATTATCAGGCTTTGGCCTGGGTCCTTCTGAACCAAAGACGTCATCAACAAACAGCAAAAACTATCATCATGAAAAAATCTTGGATAGCTTCTCTGGCAAGTACAAGATTAAAAGAGTAGCCCTAACTTTTCCTGATAGGCAGTAAAAAATAGAAACAATTAGAGACTGGCTGCCTCTGTAAAAAATGGCTCAGACAGAACTTTGAGGGAGGAAAAATAAGACATATTAAAAAAAAAAAAGTGGGCACGTAATAGCCCTAATAATAGCAAGGGAGTCATCATATCTCTAGGGGTTTGAGACAATGATGGTGATGACTGTAGTGCCTTCCCAAGTGAAGGGAATAGAAATGATATTTTAAATATTTGATTTCTCTGTTTCCTTTTTTATTTACCTCCTCCATTTTTTTTTTCCTAAAAGTTAAGGGGTTATTAGGAGGACTGGAGTGCAGAAAATAAATTCCTCATACATCACTTTAGCTCTGCTTTGGGTTGCATAGGAGAAAATGGTGGTTTTCTTGTGATGGACCATTTCTCTTCCTCCAGGTCTCTCAGAAAGCTGGATTTTTATTTAACTAAGATTCTCTGCAGCTAGTGGTTCTGCTGTGACACATCTTTCTATTTCCACAGGCCTTTTCCAGTAGTCCAAGGGGTTAATAGAAATCTATTAAATGCCTTTAAAATACATTTCACATGTTGTTGTGGCTGTTTCCTGGTGTGAATCTCTTATTATTTTAGTGACCCTTTTATACATCGGCTGCTCCTCTTGTACTGAGCATTTGTAATCCCTCTGATTTGCTTCTGTCACTGGCGCAGCAGTTAGATTACTGAACCTTTGGGTTTGTGTCTTATTTCGTACATGACTTAAAAATTCCAGAAGTTAAATATTGCTGCTGGGCCAATATGGGTCTGGTCTTGCTTTTGCTGGTGGCCAAGACCCATTCCCTGCAGTGACAGGAGACTCAAGAAGGAAGAAGAGAATGTGGGTTTGCAGAGCTGGCATCCAGAGCTGATTTCTCAACAGAGGTGATTCACTAAAAATATTTTTCTTATTTTATTTTCATTCCAGTTATTTTCTTTAGTTTATTTGCTTGAGGCTGTGTTCCCTTCTCTACACAACTACTCTTTCATGCCCTCTAATGGCATTCTGCTGAACTTCACAACGAATGTTTATTAAACAAAAATGACTTTTTCATTATAAAGTAGGCATATGCTTTGTATTGTTTGTCATTCACATGGAAAATAACATATACACCACTGTACTATATTTTTACTTGATACAGATCTTAAAACATATTCTGAGAATCTTTTTCTGGCTAACACTTCACGGCTCAGATACAGTCTGGCTTTTGCCTGTTCTTCTTTACGCATGGGCTGCATATCACAGAAAGCACAAGGATTGTTTCGCTTTGGTGGATGCTTAGGAGACAAAGTCGTAGACCTGTAGGATGAAAGGATACTTAGGATGTAACCTATTAAAAGTAAGAAAAACAATATTTCTCACGTGGAAGGTTCAAAGAGGTTTTCCACTGCTTCCTGCATGTCCTCATACTTCCCTGTTTCTGGGTCGAAGATATTAGATGTGATTTAACCCAAATATATAGTTTCCATACCTTCACTGTACTTGGAAAAATTAGATTTGAAAGCTTTTAAGTTTTTTGTACTCAAGTCTCAGTTTATATGCCAAGTCAGGAAGAAACCTTTAAGAACAGAATTTATAGTGGTTTTATTTATTTGTTTGTTTTAAATTAGGAAATTACAGTAAAGCAGTGACATTGAGAGGAAAGATAAATGAAAGGGGCAGTTTGCTGGGTGACCACATGGCCAATGAAGTAGTAAAAGGTCCCAGCTCTGTCAGAGCACATCCCACCATGGAAAGCCAGGTGACGTGATGGTCTGAGTGGTACGGATATTCTGTTCCAGATGGTCATATATTAGTGCACAAAATGTTTAACAAGCTATCTTTTTTTGCCATATTTCCATTGCTTTATTATTTGCAGGTTGCAAATAATTTGCAGGTTGCAGGTAATTAACACTGGAACTTGGGGCTTCTGTGATATCATGGGTGAGAGAAAATAAATACTCATTTCCACAGATTTTTAGATCAAGCCCTTGTTCTGAATTAATTATTCTGCATCATTGTGGCTCCAGAAAAGCTTCTACTCACTTCTTCCAGGGCAAGGCACAGCGTAGAGATACACAAATACTGTACACAGACTGTAAGACTGTACTCACTAAAAATATAGTGTTTCATTTATGCATTGGTCCAGGTACCTCAGTTATGCTCAGGAAGCCATAAAATTTAGTTCCCCCAGTATAGTTAGGTACTGTTTTTCTTATGGAGTTATTGCTGCACAAACAAAAAGCTCACAAGCAAGGGCAAAAATAGTCAGCCCGTGTATCTTAATACATATATCTTTAGATAGCACTGCTAAACTTTGCACATGCACAGGGGCAATCTTACAAATAGGACATCCTGTAAAACAATCGTGCTGACTCTTTCTGTGCCCCCAGAAGTCTTCATTCCTAGACGCCTTGTTATAAGTTGATACCACTATGCCCCTGTGAAATGAATGCTTATTGTCTAGTTCCTGAAACATCTTTAATATACAGAAAAAACCCATATGCTACAAATATATGGTAATATAAATAAGTTTGATCACAGTGTTTTTTCTGCTGTTACCACCTCTGTTTGCAGAACATCAAGATCTGGAGGACAAACTCATCAGGTGTTTTGTCATTGACCTTTGTGGGGAAAAGATCTTACCCAGAGCATTTCACTCTGTTTTGGGCTATCTAAAGCATTCTGTGTGTGAGCTTGAGCTTCTGAGGCTACTATAAAGACTGTGCTTTTCTGCTCCTCATGTTATCTGTGGCTTTTACAGAGGGAGTTCATGTGCTCTCTTTCCTGTATTTGGACAAGGGTTTCTTTGCTTGTACTTTACTCAAGAAAAACGATGGTTAATTTTCTACCAGGGCAAAGATCAAGATTGTCTGTCTTCTCCAATATTGCCAGAAGACTGGTGCTTTTGTAAGATTCCTGATCCTGATTATTCAAAGCATTTTTTTCTGGTCTTAGTGTACTACTTTTAACAAGTTTTCTAAAGAGTATATTCTGCTGAGTAAGCAAGTTGCCTGTAGTGTAACTTTTCCTCTATAGATATCACACTGCTTTATATGATGCTTCCAACTTTCACTGTCACATTTTCTGACTTTTAAGATAAAGAGGTAAGAGTCTAAAACAGTAATTTTGTATTCCACTTGCAAGGAGCAAGCAAAACATTTCACTAGAGCCGTGTTACTTTCAAGTTCTGTCTGTTTAAACCTGTTAAATGAATGATGTTTTGCATTGGAGGATGCACAGGAATAACACAGAAGTCCTCTTGTCCTAGCAGCCCCAGAATAAGTGGGGTTTTGTAGTGAGGATGGGAAATGTGTGTTCCTGGATCTATCATGTGGTGGGAGGGGATGAAAGATGTCAATTCAACAAATTTCTCTGATTGTCAGGGTATGTCAGATGGCGCAGTGGCAATCACACCACCTTCCTGGCTAACAGAGCATCTTGGTCTATGATGACTGGGAGTGCTGTCTTTGTATGCAAGTCTGAACAGGCTGAACAGGAAACCTAAAAATCTATTTCACATACAATCTCAGCCTTTCTACATGCCTATCTAGTGCTAGTGTCTTTCCAAAAACGTAAGGACTCTCTTGATTTCCAGGACAACTCAGGATCAGGGAGAAGATAACATGTCAAATGTGGCTTTCCAAATTTAGCTGGAGACACACCCACTCATTTCCAACATTTGCTTTGGTGCTTGTGTCCATGTGACCAGGGTCACCACCCAGCAGTTAGCCCCTCCCAGTCATGCCTGAGCCATTGCTCGCAGATGTTCACTTAAAAAATCAACAAAAGAAAGCAGTAGTTGAACATGCCAACCTTATTTGGTGCCTCAAGGGAGCACTTACAACCTTGTAGTAATTTAGATAGCGTAGTGTGGGATGATGGTAGCAGAGAAGATGTCGTATATAGCCAATTTTAAGTATGTTTGTGAGAGCAGAAGGCACATTGTCTCTCTCATTAATTTTTTCTTGACTTTATAAATGAAGACTTGATAAAAAAATAATATTTTGACATGCAATAGGTGCTTCAATTAAAGTCTGACAGAATCAATTACTATTCTGTGCTAGAGTAATGAAAAAAGGATTTTTATTTGAAATTCCTGATAAGGATGTGAAGGCACTGTTCTGAGTTTTTTCCCTAAAAGCCTTATTTTAGAAAACAATTATTAAAATCAAAGTCTATCTTTTCCTTCAAATCCACTGAGGTTAAAATAGATTAGCATTCACTTAGTTCTCATTGTATACCAGAAAGCTGAACACATTCTCTCTCAAACAGCAGGGGAAAAGTGAAGAAAACACAATTTAATTACAGTGTTAGTGTTAAACCCAAACTAGTTAGGAATGAATAAGGGTTTCTGTTGAAATTCTCTGGGTTCAGAGATTTATAACTTGGTGATAAGATTCTCCTAGGGCAGAATCCTACTGCACAAACTTAGCTTGGAAACAAAAGATAGATATTTTTCAGAAACTGAGATGTAATAACTGCTAAAAAAGCAAATGAGAATCATATTAATTTTATTGCAGTTTCATGATTTCAGATCCATTTTATTATCAGAGCAGGAATTTTAATTTCTCTACAGGCTTTCTGCGGCACTCAGCATTGACTCAGCTGCTGTAAATTGCATTGCTCCCCTGAAGTCAGTAGACCAATAGGGTTTAAGCTGTAAATTTAATACAGATTTCCAGAGGTATCCCAATCCCAGAACCTCAACTGGCTTCTGAAAATCCCAGATGTTGTAATGACCTACTGATGATGTGGCCTTCACATTTTATCAAACAAGAACTCATTCTTGAGGAATCTGCAATGTGGAATTTCTCAAAAAGAATCTTCAGTTCTTTTCTGATTTGTTTTTTTTCTTTTCTCTGGATCAGGGAGGAGAACCTTACCTCCTTGTTGCTGAGGAGGCCTATCTGGTATGTGAAGGGTTTCACTAACCTTCAGCAGAACAGGGAATTGAACACATTTATTACACTACTTCAGGAAGAGCTCTAGCCAGCCAGGCAATGCTTTTTGGGGCAATATCTTTCTTACTTTAGATCCTGAAACAGCATTTAGACAGACAAGCACCTAAACTGCATAGACTCCAAAATAGACAGGTCACTATTAGGATTTATGTATCCAAATAACTTTAACATTAGATGCATACATGTGCTATTTTTAAATGGTGGATCTGTCCATTTCTTAAAAATTGCAAATATTGGCGTAGTTTCCAAACTTTTGGTTTTGAATTATGTAAGTACCAAAACACCAGTATAAACGAACACTTTCCTAAAATGGCAGAATCCTTTGTTTGAGGCATTATGGTTCTTCTACACAGGAAAGTAATTTTTCAGCAGTCCTAATGCACTGTTACTCCATGTAGCTTTTGCATTCCCTAGCTAAATAAATAAATAAATAAATAACCTGGAATCAATGAAATAAGTTTTGGCTCCCTGGACTCATCTAGTTGAGCTATAGTGCAGAGAAATAAAGATTAGATGATTAGACTCTTATTATTTTAAGAGTTATTAACATTTTAAATAGTAACATCAGCATGGGTCATCAGGAGCTGATGAGCTAATTTTGGCTCTTGCAACCACAGAGACAGAGCTGAAAGAAACAAGCCAAAGATTGTTCCCGTCAGCATCACAGTCCCTTCTTTATCTAGGAGAGCAGAAGGAGAAAGGGTAACCCATCACGCCCATATATGACTTCTACAGTCTCCTCTTTATCCAGGTTATTTTTGCGCAAATCTCTGCAAACTTTAAAAGGGCAGGATAGGAGAGCAGTGACCTAAACTAGGTTCCCTCCTTTTGGGCTCCTGGAGGAGACTGGAAAACCTCCAAATAACTTTTAAGAGATTTGTTTCCTTCCTTGGAGGGCTGAGTGGGAGGGATGACACCCATTCCACTGTGAGATCGACTAGACTTGTCATTCCCTAACAAGTCTATTTAGGCTTGTCAGAAGTTGATGAGCTAATTATGGCTCATTAGATGTAGAGGAGTCTATATTTAAGCTCATTTGGGGTTGGGATGGGAAAGTTAATAACATAGTTGGAAGTAGAGGGAAACTGCTAAGGCTGCAGAGAATCTCTTCCTAAATTCTGTAAGATTTCCAGGTGCTCCCTGGAACAGAGTGGGAATGCACAGTAAGGTGAACTTTCAGGAGAAAACTGGGAAAAAATGGTGTCACTTCCTCAATTCCCCCCCTTTCCAGAATTTATATGAGAAATAGTCTAGTAAAGAAGGAGATAAAGAGCATAGAACTAATGCCATCCTCAGAAAATACAATGCCAATTATGTTTGAATACACTTCAGGCTGGGTGAAAATAAGCAGATCCTCTCAGAAACATGGTGGTTATTAGAACTCTTCAGAACTACAACAAAAGTCCTCCCATTCAAAATACCAGTCTTCTGGGTCAGAAAAGCTTGAAGCAAATTAGAGGCTTGTATTACTGTATAACTTCACAAACATTTCATCTTATCAGTACATACAATGAAAACAGTATTTTCATGTTTTACTTATAAAAGGGGTTGTGCTGAGTTTGGCCTTTTATGGTCTTTCATCTTCCACAGGAAAAAACCTCTCTCCTTTCTAATTTCCATACCAGGCAAGTTGTCTATTGAGGCAACCACATAACTATTTGATCTTGTGTTATTCTCGGAGTGTTCAGCATGTCTGCATTGCAAGTTCTCAACCCTTCCTTAGAGCCATGATTTTTGACTTTTTAACAAAGACATTCCTGCTCCAAAATGCTCACTAAACATTAGCATTTAGTAAGTATTATCAAAGACAAAGTGAAACAAAACAAAGAATAAAAAGTGATCTGACTAAGCACTGGCAAATCACTCTGTTTCTGAGTTGGTTGTAGTGTTTGAAACACAGGTCAATGCACTCAAGTAGTCAGGATGAGTTAATTTAAGACAGGCTGTGATAATCTTCATGCTTTCAGAGTCCTTGTGCACCTAACCCATGGTAGCTGCTGCACCACCCCTCCAGGCTCCTCTGGATGATGCCCAGAAATGGCATGCACTTCTGTTTTACCTCATTTTACAGAATGACTTCATACAATGCAACATCGACTGCACAAATGACAGAATCTGGAAGATTTAAAATAAGAATCTGGCCTTAATTTACACCATATTCTTTTGTGTCCTTCTAGGGGTATCAGTGTTAGCTTCTGGGTCATTTTCATTTCAAGATGAATCATTTCAACAGATATATTTTACCAACTGATTCTTGAGTGAGATAGCACATCCTATAAGTACAACATATGTATAGACATTTGTGCTTCTGCTTTCCCTTGAGTACTGCACATTTAGGGGCTTTTTCTTTTTTTAGCATCTCTGATTGTTTTGATGATAACTGCTATACCACTGTATTTGATGTTGATGTCCTCGAACAGATTCATTTAAACTGGTAGAAGTCTATAAGCATAAAAAGCAATATTACTTCATGAGTAATAATGCCACTGTGTCAGGGTTATTGCATCATTTCTGGTGGAATTGTTTTTCTTAATGCACAAGTTAAGAGAGTGCGCTGTAGATGATTGCTGTTGCTTGCAACTTTAACCCTTTACAAAAGTGTATTAATTTAAAGCTATATATGCAAGATTCAGAGGTTTGTAGAGAATTATATTTCATGATTTTTCTGTTTTTTATTTCTGTTTCTATTACATACTTATTCACAGTTTCTCAAAGACAAGTGAGGAAGGTATAAGTTTACATTAGCTCACAAATCCACCGTTGCACTGCAATTTCATAGGAATTTTAATAAACTTCTCAATTGATTAACTTAGTTTCCTATGCCAGCTTGCACGAAACAAAAAAAGAAATCAACTGTATCTCTACAACTATGAAAACAGGCAATTTTTTGTACTAAGCATGCTTAGTATACATAACAAAAAAAGGATCCATACATTCAGGTTTATTTCCAATTAATTCCTTATAAATCTGTACATCATCAATAATATTGCAAATACTTTCCCTAAATTTATAGAATAAACTAAAATAAACATTCATGCCAAAACATGGGTACTTTTCCTGAATCAATGATTTTTACTGCTAAAACATTCAGCAAAGTATTTAATGTAATCATGTATTTCTCACTCTTCCCAGAATTAAATAAATTGGTATGTAAGTAAATTAAGAATAAAATTGGTGGCTTTCTATTGTATTTCTGAATTTCTATTTCTGAATTTTGAGAAAAAGGTTTTCTTAATTTATTATGTTGTTGTGGATATGCTGTAATCTGGTAGATGTATAAATTATATAATAAGGAGCTGAGTATTTTGAAGGTGTCTTATGATATGAAAAATGGCCATCTTTGGAAATTATGGGATGTATTATCACAATGCCAGACTCTAATCTGCTACCAATTTGTGTCAGCTTTCTGCATTCGAAAAGGGCTCAAATCCTCTCTAAAAGTAGGAATCAGCTGAAGGTTTGTCTTGGCTTCATGAGCCCACTGCAATTAGGCAGCATGTGAATGTGTGCCATATGCATTTATTGCTCTTCTAAGCATGTGTTACTTTGATGTGTTAGGTTAGAAATCTAACTCTTTTTCTTGGGCAGCCTTCCTCCTGGGTCTTTATACTGCTTAGCAGTTGAGTCCAGACTTTGAAACACAGCCTAATTTAGAGGCGGATGCTGCAGCTGCTGCTGTCATTTCAGCTGATTTTTTTTCCGCTTTGATGTCAGCTTAGAGTCTCGGTCGCTGCATCGGTCCCGCAGCCGCCGCAATTCGCCTAACGGACAGCACATCATTTTGAGCGTGTCTCTTCGCCTTTAAATCTAATTTGGGGAGCTTGACTCATTCACAACGCACCGTTGGTTTAGTGAAATGTTGAGTTCTCACAGAATATATCCCTCCTGATCTGGAGGAGACACTGAAATGGCTTTGAGTTGTTATGTTTAATGCCTGATTAAATGCTGATGATACAAGAAGATGGATGTATTTTTTTTTTTGACAGAAGGAGGATGGAATGCCTTGCCAGTCCTGCCCCATCCTTTGCATTAGCAGCTGTACACTATAAAATGAGTTTTTCCTCTGAAGGCTGCCCTGTTCCTTTTTAAGACCTTATATTAACCGTATTTTTCCTGCTCTCCGTAATTCATTTCTGCAACGATGGTACGTGCAAAGACATTCCACCTTAATTCCTCTTGTACTTGGGCCATCCCTTGCTTTTCTTCCTGCTCTGTCTTTCTATGGCTGACATGAACTCAAGGACTGCAGGAGCCTTGATCCTTTCTGACGCCTTTGCAGAACAATTTGTCTCAGTGAGGTTCCCTTGCTCAGGCCAAACCCTGCCTTCAGATGTGCCTGCATTTTCCCATTGATTTCAATGAGACTCACAGCCTTCTGAGGCCCCTATTTGGCTTTTAATCTTCTCTAGCTTAAAGAATATAGATAAATAGTAGTTGTCTGACCCTTTTTAATAACTGAGGTCCTAGTGTCCTCTACTGTATTGGCTACTTTTTCTGTAGTACAATGGTGTTCCATATCACACGACAAAAAGAGAAAAAAGCTCCATCCAGATATACTCTTAGACATTAATCCTATGCAGTTATTTCCTGGTTTTACTCCTATTGCAGACACTTTTCCAGTACTTTTCTCTGTACTAATGACATTTTCTCAAAGGTACAATGGTGTGGAGTATATTAGTCTTTCCAGTACTTTCCTTCTTATTACTATATTTTGTCAAAACAACGTTTTTTGCAAGTAATGGGTGGAGGTATTTTTCCAGGTTAGATACTATTAGCAAATGAAAGAATTTTGAATAAGCAGGAGGTTTAAAATTTACTAAAGTGAAAGTATTAAATGTTTGAGTTCAGAAATTTCAAGCATTCTTAATGAGAATACCAAGAAACTAAGCAAATAAAGGCAATAAAATCACAATGATTTTCAACAAAGTACAATTTTTGCAGCAGTGAATTCACTCTTATCAGTGTTGGTATTGACACTACTGCAGATTCTTTAAAATTATTAGAACAAAACCAAAAAAAATTCTTCTGGTCTGACATCGCGTTAAGTACAGCTATGAAAGACTTAATCCATACAAATAGTCTTATTAAAATCTGGGAACTACACCTTTGTTTAGGAGCTTTTCAGGCAGCATCCTTAGGTTGCTGACTCTCTCTTTTTTTAATGTGGGCTTGACAGTAGAGCAGGATATTGGGAATGTTTTCTTTGTAGTGACAGAAGCTCCTTGCTGCTCAGTCTGTTAAAGAGAGAATCTTGTGGAAGTCAAGACATCTTCAATCAAAACTTTAGAAAACTTGTTTCAAAAGTTGAGAAATGAAACAAAAAGTCTTCACTACAGTCAAAAGCCAATTTGGTCTGACTTAATTTTAAAAAGAAATTTATCCTTTTTAACTTCACAATCAGAAGACTGTTCTCACCAATGTCTGAGAAAAGAAGGACTGTCTGGGATGCTTCTGGAAGAGCAGCTATGTTATTAGTTCCCATAAACTCTGCCACAATGATGAGAAACTGAGCAGCTGATATGTGCTGTAGCTATAAATGGGTTATTGGAGGTCTGGACAAATTGTGAGTGTGATGGTAGGTAAAACTTTCACCCTATTGCACAGTCTGTTGCAACAAGACAGATGAAGAATAAAAACATATCCAGAGATTGCTCAAGTTTCTTTTGTTACCCTTTGCTTCAAAACAGCTGGTTGTTTCAGAGATATTCTGTTTTCATAAAAGACACCATGAAGAGGGAGGAAGGCTCCAGCACAGGATGAGCACTGTGAATTTGGAGGTTTGTCAAATGATGCTCTCCTCAATGGCCTGACTTGAGGAGGGGGTAAAGTTATGTCACACTGTGGCAATATGCAAATGACTGTTGTTTGAGCCAGAAAATCATGAAAAAGCATGCCTGTGCTGCTGCTGAAGCCTTGGCTCTGAGCAGACCTACAAAGCAGTGTACTTTTTTTCAGAGTGTCAGGTGCTCAGGAACATGTGATACGCAGAGGTGGTTTGCCACCGAGTATCAAAAAGGCAGAGGGAGGGCCCAGAGCAGAAAAGCATAATTTCAATACTGATGTTAGCTCCAGACAAACTAAACAATAAACAACCGCTGATGCATGACAAGTAAAATTTGTTAGAAAAATGACAATAGGATTGTGTTTCTTCGGAATCTGCTCTTTCATTGACAATGAAATGCTTCACAATAAGTCTGGTTTAAATGTTTTTAGAGTGTAATTACTTCCGGTTTAAAAAGATACATGATGATTAAGATTAAGTATACAAATAATGAGTAGAAGTCAAGACAAAGTATATTGCTGGGAACAAATCCAAATGTTCATGTTCTGAAATCCTATATGAAATGAAATGTCTATGTTCTATTCTGCTGCGATCTCAGGGAAAATTGCCTGTATTTCATGAAACTGGACCATAAAAAACATCAGGAATTGGTCTCGGCAAGGTGTGGAATAATTTCCATTCTTGATGATGTCCCAGGAGTCTCCCAGAGCCTTGAGAGATCAGCCTTAACGAGAAAGAATATGACCTTACCATATCAGGGCTTCACAACAGTCAAAATCTAGCTTGACCTTCAACAGTAAAGCATGTCCCTCAGGCTAAATCCTAACAAGTCTTGCCTTCAAACCAAGGCAAAAGGCCAAAAATGCTTATCCAGGGAGCAGCGATAGAGTGGGAAAATGAGAGGATCTTTTTTGGTTGGCAAACATCATAGTTTGACCTCTGTGTTCTCGCTGTGCCAAGCCATCTAATCTCCAGGAGGCAGTCCTTTTTAATCTGCCAAGTGGCAAGCTGGCTCAGTACCTGTCAAGACCAGTATGCACTGCCAGGCATTTGGATTAAGGTTTAGATGTGTGAGATGACATACCTCTCTCCAAAAGCCGGACTGATCGCGGTAAGTCACAACCGACGGTCTGACGCTCCAAACCCCTTGGGACCCACCCTGCGTTGTGCCTGCTCACCGAGCACAGGTGCAGCAGGTTTTCAATTTCTCAGTCCATGGGTGTATTGAAGGATGCAGGAAAGGTATGGTCTATGTAATAAACAACAATGAAAGGAAAATATAACTAACACGGCATCAGTGGCCAATATTAAGCAAAAAATTAAAAAAAATCATAGAGCAATTTCTTGTAATAGTAAGAACTTACAATTTAATTTTTTACATTCTGCTTAGTAGATGCCAGTTTTTGTTAGCTTTTTGATTTTTTTTAGACAAATTCAGATTTTGAAGAACTGTTTGATAATACAAAAACTCATTAACAAGTGATTTTAGGAAGGCTGCACTAAAAGGGAAAAATTTTTAAACAATCAGAAATTCTTCAGTCATAAATTCTTAAAAACTAATAAATCCATTGTAATGAATTAAAAACAATCTTTGCTAGCCACTGAGAGCAGAAAAGTTACCTGGAACTTATTGCAGATAGACACTGCTTCTTTCTGAAGAATCTTTCCTTTCCTCTGGACTTTTTTTTTCTTACGTTCAGGTAGTTATTTAAATTTTCTGTTTCACTAGAAAAAGTGGCTTTTTCCATAGATTCACCAAAAAATACATGAAAAGAACTATTAACCTGTGGAGGAAGAAAATCAAAAGCAGCATTTTTTATTGTTAACTTAAAGAATTAATTCTTTTGCAAAAAATCCTAAATTTATTAAAGTGTGTATATATTTTGTACAAAATTAAAGTATATAGTCTTTTTTTCCTCAAAATTATTCTCCGTTGAGAGCTGCCATTAACCTGTTGTCTACAAATAAGAGCACATCTCGTTGTGAAGAATAAAAGGTTTGCTTTGTCTTTACACTGGTCGGAATGATCCGTCCAGTCTCATTTGCCTTCATTTACTTTTTACTAAGGTCGCCTTCAGTATGGTTAGTAAGCAGCAAGATCATCAGTCACTTCAAAGTGCTTTCGCATTCCATAGTTTGTTTTTTCTGCAGTGAGTAAATGGAGAGATGATCTGGTAGAAATCAGTTACATTATGCCTCATCTTTTAAGTGACCTCCTTAAGAGGCCTTTGGGTAGCACATGGGCTTTCCATGCAATTACATGTAACAGTTGGCTAGCAAAATATCCT
Organism: Burhinus oedicnemus; assembly: GCA_008921705.1. Lineage (NCBI taxonomy): Eukaryota > Metazoa > Chordata > Aves > Charadriiformes > Burhinidae > Burhinus > Burhinus oedicnemus. Next base: position 3,731,246 of record VFFE01007128.1, on the reverse strand, counting down.
TTCCTGCACCATTCCTTGGCAATGCCAAAAAGTTATTAAAGTCTTTGCATAAAGAATGTTTCAAACCCAGAGAAGTAAAATTTCACGTGATCAATGCTTTCTTTTTCATTTGGGTTAAACACAGGTTATTTTGCATCTAGACTGATGACTTCACGAGGAATAGCTGAAATGACTTCAGGTATGTTCTTGATATGATGAAGCCTTTGCTTTCTTCTGTCAACCAAAAAAAGTCTGAAACACAAAACTAAGGCCAGACAACTAAAAGGTATGGGACTTCTTCCTCCTTGATGTTACACATCACACCTGCTTTCACTGACCCCAAAACTACACAGCCATTGCGTTTCACTGTTGGCAATTTGCAACCCCTTAAACTAATACCAATCAAGACTTTGCACATTTAGGGTTATTAAAAGAAGCAACAAGCCCATGGAAAAGAACCCAAAGCATGCCGATCCTGGTAGGCAGAACTGCCAACATATCCCCTGAAAAGTGCAATTTCTTCTTAAATATAACGCTCCTTGATTGACTTTGATCAATGAGCATAGACTTGTTTGCTTCTTAATAAGTATGAAGAGTACTCCCATGCTCCCTGACAAGGAGGACAAAATATTTTTCCCCTCAGACTCACAAGATGCTGGATTTTCTTGAAAGTACCGACAACATTTCCTTGTCGTTCTGACAAGATGCTATGTCCAACACTGCTTGTGTATTCCCTTCTGTTCCCACCTCTTCCCTGAAGCACTAGTGGTGGTCTTGCTGCATGTCTCACAGATGTTTCTTCCACTCAACTCCTTGGTTGTTTTTCAAGTGGCTTCTTACAGCAAATGTTTCCATGTGTGTACGCTCCTTCCTTTCTGCTGACACCTTTTCTTTCTATAAAAACAATCTGCTGCTGTCTTTCAGATCTAGAGAGAGACCATCCCATACCGCAGATGCTGGTTTTCTTTTTAGATTCTTTGGCATTGGTACACATGGTCAGCAGGCAATACCTCCCTCCTGTCTGTTCCTCATGACTAACAATGTTGATGTTTTGTTCTTTCAATCTTATTTCCCTCTGTTACCCTTACACACTCTGTTTTTTTTTTTTTTCCTTTTCCTGTTACTCTCTGCTTTCTTTGTACTAGTGGCCCATATGGGATCTCTTCATCTCTCACTACAGCTTGGAAGAAGAAAACCTCACACATTAACTGTTTTACCCCAGTAACCACAGGGAACTTGTATGCCAACTTTTTCTTGTGCTTGGGAACTGAAAAAAAATTCAGCTTTACATTTTCTTTATACACACACACACACACAAGCAAAATTAAATTCACTTTCTACAGCTGCTCACAGTACTGGTTGCTGACTGATTCTGAAGAAACATGCAGAGATCAGACGCTACCATTGAGTTAATTGCCTTTTTAGTTTGCATGTGATAAAAGTTAAGCTAAGGTTGTCTAGTCATTTCCATTCTGAAAGGTATTCTTGTTTGCCTACAATAATCTTTGCAATCAAAATTTTTCCTATCCAGTCATGAAAATGGTCACCAAAAGGTGACTGTGATCCAGCTTGCTTCAGCAATTTTTTGATATAAAGACAAATGACAAACGACAAAAAGACAAAAAATCTCCTTCCATCCTCGTAACTGTATTATTTGGGACCAAATTCATTTGAAATTGCCATAGTATAACTGAAGAAATCAGTGTTTTGCTGAATAAACTCAAGGCCTTGCAAAAAATAATATGAAAAACAGTAGGTACTACAGAATGTATCGCTATATTTATATAGATACATATTTGTGCATAAATATATGTACATTACACACACACATATATGTGTATATATATATATCAATGCTGGTTTATGAGTATGGCAGCATTCACCTAGATAATTCCTTTTCCAATTTTAACTTTTTTTATATGCAATAATATTTTAATGTTCCCCCCAAATAGTAGTGTGTCATATAGACAGAACATTTTCAGGATTAGTATTGGAAAATACTATGCTGTTTCATTCTATAAAAGAATTAAAACGGGTTATCTCCTTAGCTTTTCTTTATTTTCCTAAAAATATTAGGTATATTCTGAGAGAAAACTGAGAAGATCTTTACATTGTCATTTGAAGTAGATTTAGGTTTGGAAGTAGATCAGTGATGGCCCTTGACAGTCTTACCTATAAATGTAGGACAATTTTCATTCTTTTCAGGTATATGTATCTCCACGGAGATGCATGAATACTGCCAACTACATTAAGAAATTTGCATTTCTTACCTCTCTTATTCTCTCTCCAGGAACATTTGGTTGAGCACATTTTCACACAAAAGTGTTCTTTGACAATCTTAAAGCTCTTTTTTTTTTTTATGTGGATAATGGAAACAATATTATATGATTTTGGTAAGTCACAAAAGGCAGAGTCAATTATAGGTACAGACTATTCAAATTTGTATTCTTCACTTTTAGACATATGGTCCAAAAAGGCCTAACAGCAGGACCAAATCATGTGACCTGGTATTAACATTGGATGTCTTCACTTTATGGTGTAGTATTATTTAGGATTCATATCTGTCTTCTCAGCTTCAGCAGGATGCATGATTGCTGAGTAGCTATGAACTACAGCTGGTAGCACTTTAGGAATAGCATAGAAGGTGCAGGAATCATTCTGCCTTAGCCTAAAATTTAGGGAAGTCTAAATGTTGCAGAATGTTTAGATGTTTATGTGGGAAAACCATAATTTTAAATAATTACGAGGCAAAGTGTATTTCCGCTTTTAATGGAGGAGAGGGAGTGACACATGTTTGATGGCTGAATCAACACTTTCATTACTCCCTTCTGTCTTTCAAGCGTAGCATGGATGTTTCTCACATTATGCTGGAAACATGTCCAGATGCGGGGGAAACACTGCCTCAGAGCTTTTCCTTTTCTTTTCTAACTCTGTTTTTGTAAATGCTGGGTCACAGTCTTCAGTGGATAGAAGACCGATGAGTCCTGGGTGCTCTTCCAGTGCCCTTACTAATGTATGCATTATGATATATACATCACTTCACATTAGGCTTAGATCTTCATTTGTATAGAATGTCTTGAAAGTATTCAAAACAGCAGCATCCAAATTTTGGATTTGAATGATGGCCATTTCTATTCTAAAACTGCTTAGACTAGAAGCGTGTGATTTTCTCACACCTAGTTTTAGTACGTATGCGCAAAAAGATATAGCTGTTCATATGTATTCTCACCTTAACCACCATTATCTCCATGATTATGATAGCTTTTAGGAGCCTCTTAAAGAAGCAGCTTATGAAAAGCTCTGTAGAAATGTCATACAACAAGAACAGCCTCATCGGGCAAGAGCCCAGTAGGAAAACCTTGTCCAGTTTAAAGCTAGTGGTAAAACCTCAACTGATTTCTCCAGGCGCAGGATTTCCCATGAGCTGATGAGCATAGTGAGCCAGGTGGGCGATGCGAGGGACGTATGTGTTTTCAGAAGAGTGGAATAACAATAGCAATGAAAATAAACACATTTTCAGCAGAGTAAAAAATAGCAATGAAAAGAAACAGGGGTTCAGCAAAATGAGCAGAACTGACAGCATATTACTTGCCTAGCCAAAGATATTTGCATCAGTATATAAAATATGTAAATGTGAATCTATGAGTCCTAGGCAAACATTTGCAGCTGTGGAGAACGTTAAGATTTGTGTTTTATTTGATGGGACGAGAGAACAATGTGCAGAGAATAAAAACAACTGAGTTTCAAGAAGTGCCTTGGCAGCATTCAAACACTAGCAGTTGTCATCATCGTAATAAGATAGAGAGAAAACAGATTTTTTTTAATTTAGTTTTTTTTACAGTGGGAACTGTTGTTACATAAATGCATATTTTTCTACTAGTATCTTTCAAATCAAAAATGATGTTTTGCAACATATGTAGATTTGTATTTTTATGGGTAATATAGTTTTCCTAATAACCTTTCCAAGTGAAAGATTCCGCCTGATTCAGAGAAACAGGCTCTTTTCTGTAAATTTGATTAGACACCTAAACTCATCAGTCCGTCTCTGAGCCATGTACCTGATTACACATAGGTATATGCAGTACGTTATATGAAAGCAGTTTAGCTTGGATTGTATTGTGGCTGTAACCAAAGTGGATTTAGAGATAATGAGCTTGCATCCCTGAATACTTAGGATCGCAGTCTACTCTCTAAACTGATGATGCAGCAGCTGCATAATGCAACAATGTAATTTATTCATGTAATATGTACAATATTGCTGTAATAAAAAGCCCATTGGCGGTTCCTCTAATTCTCTGTATGAGCACCCTGTTATTAGTAGCCCTGTAAGTCAGTATTTCAGGATCTTCAAATTCTGGCTATTTATAAATTTCAAGCCACAATATTTAAAAAAACCCAAACAACAAAACAACCCCAAACAGTTTTATACAGTGTGAATTGTGAATCTGCTCGCACTGAACTGAAGCCTGCAGCTTTTTTGAACAATACAATATGTAAACATAGCAGAAAAAAACTAAACAGGTCAAAGAGACCCTAGTTACTGAACTTTTTTATTTATTGCCACAGATGCATGTCATGATGTAAATTGCATTTCCAAAAGAAGTTAAGGTGGAAAAAAATGAAAAAACCAACTATTCTGGGTTTTCATGAGAAAAGCTGCAAGTCCACTGCCCTTGCCAGCTTTCATTCAGTAGTGAGTGTTGTTTATCATATGAGTGTTTATATTAAATGTAGATTTCTCTGAAACAAATTTTAATGGGAACATATTAACTTTCAACAGGAGCCTACATGTAAAGACAGTGATGAAGAGCATTACAACAGAATACTTGGAAATTAATCTGCCAGTTTAACCCAGTAACCGACATGCATACTAAAACACTGATGTGAATTGAAAATAAAATAACCATGCTTGACAGATATAATAGTTTAAGTGATTTCAAATTAACCACATCCCACTGACCGCAAGTGAAGAATGTGTTCATTCTCCCGCAATGAAACATGCTCTAGGGACTCATTATACAGAATGGAGTAAGTAAAACCAGAGTGGAGTAATTGATGCTGAGGAGGAAGGAAGAGTGACAGCTATTTAATGATTCTCAAACTTATACATAAAGATATCACAAGCACTTAATATATTATTTTTCTCTCTCCAATCTAGAAATATTATAGGCTTAAATCTGTATTGTGCAGTAATTGCAACACTTGATATAGCTGTTAGGAATAATGAATCACGACAAAGATGCATCAGGCAGTACATGAAAAGAGTGAATAACAAACAACCCTGTGCCAACATGTGTGCGTGCATTATGGGTGCCGTATTTCAGTAGAACAGGTGAGATGAAGTCAGGACATATCTATTGTCCTAATTCCTCTGCCTATAATTGCTTTTCAAATGATAAGGTTTCCTTAAACAGTCTGAGTATTATGAAAACCAAATTTCCATGATTTGGTCCCTTCTTTTCACATACGCTGAGATCTTTGTTTACAGACTATCTACAGAACAGAAGATTCACATGAACGCGGTGATCCCTATCACTTATTGTTTCACAGGGGAGAGGAGCAGTTGCATATTCTAGTGTCATCTTTATGCTCTATGGCAATTTTGGTTTAATCTCTAAACTTCTGTATCTAAGAGCAATGTCTCACAGGCAACACAACGCCCACAAGCCACAAGTTGAGAACATCTGATTAATAGCTACGCAGTTAGCTGGCGATTAGTGTTCATCAATAGCACTACTGTGGCTGCTGGCACTAAGGGATGTAGTATCTTCTGCTACAAAGCCAACAGAAACAGAAACACATAGAAATCTCCATCCAGAAGTCTCTCTCAACCTGAATTACTCTTTGATTTTTTGTATACCAGGAACTGATTTGCGTTACACATAACAAGGACAGGGAGTCCAGGAGGAGCCACAACACAGGCGTTACAAAGTTTTTGGCCTATGTCACATTGTTACCGATGAGGTCATAGACAAACTGTAAATATTCTCCATTAATATACCATTGCCACTCACTAACTCTGCTCTTTTTGCTTATTTTGGCCACATTGACTATGTGCTGCGCAAGGCAATCTCTTCAGCAAACACCCTGTTCACAAAGATGGTGATTGTATGGTATCTTATATCTGATCACAGGAAGAAGATGAATGGTGTGGGAACCATTAAGAAAAGTTTTATCAGTATGCACAGAATTTGTCCTAACTGGTCCCTAAAAGAGGAACAAAAAAGCATTTGCACTGCAGGCTTGTGGTGTGCCTGCACCCGCACGCAGCCTGCTGAGGCCTCCTGGCTTGAGAAGGGGTGACATTTGTGATCGGAGCTGGATCGGTCTGCATGAGGATCTCTCTGTGCAGTTGCACTGTCAGGACTGTATAAAGGCACTCATTTATAAGGACTGGACTTCTGCGTTTTGATCCAACAAGGCAACTAACTCCTGCTGATACCTCCAAAGTTGAGTGCGGATTGCCAGCAGAGATCCACTTCTGACAGGAGAGTCCTCCTCTTCCTTTCCTGGCCATGGTGAGGATGGTAATGGTCAGGAATGGACAGGCAGCAGAAACCTGCCTTGCACTGACCCCAGCAACCCTTAAGGATTTTGGGACCAACCTTAGAAGGGCAATAACCAAGAGACAGAGTGGTTCCCAATTTCAGCAGGACACAAATTCCAGCTGATTAAGGCCTTGATTTTTCCATTGTCTGAATATCACACAATGCTTGCTTGTTGTTATTTTCTTCTCCAAAGATAGCATCACCATAATGGTATCCCCACTCTCCATCAAGTTTAACATTTATTCAACGACTGATTCAGAGGGAATAGTGCCAGTCCTTTTAAGCATTGTCTGTTCTGGGATATAAGCAAGTGAAATGCAATTTATAATGGGAAATTTATACCTTCTCTGGCTTGTATGAGTTGCCTAAATGGATCAAACCATCATTGTAAAAGGACCAAGTCTTCCACTGGCACTTTTTTTCCTTCCCATGTTCCTAATCAGCAAAGTTAAGACAGGAATACTCCTTTTGAAAGAATCACTTGTTGTGGTATCTATCTGCAACTTAGACATCTTTCATGGGAGTGCTTATGAGACATGGGCATGTGTGTGACGCTGTGAACTGACAAAGTAATACCATATGGGAGACTGAATCTTCATCAAGAACTTTCATTATCAACAAGAAGTTAGCTTGCCTAACAAAAAAAAAAGTAGAAAAAAGTGTGTGCATGTGGGAACTGTGCTTCTTCCTGCCGTTCCCAGAACTGACCCAACTTACACTAGGTGACGGTTTGTTCTTCTATATCCTGGCTGTGATGTTCTGCAAGTTTCTTCTCTTAAATATCTTTTATGACTTGCTTCAACTTATCGAGAGGCAACACAAACATGTATTTAAGCATATTCTTGATGGTGATGATCTTATGCTGGTGTATTGACAATAAATTTTGTGCTGAAATAGCTTTCCTAAATATCACAAAGAGGGGATGGTTTTGTTTACCTTTAGGTATCACAACAGTTTTTTCATGATTAGAGAAATCTGCAGTCATAAGCCAGAAAAACAGTTTAACAAAATGCAAATAATCCTCCTAAGTATCATTTAATGCAGGTTGAAGAATGTGATGTAAGTTGGTGGAGAGATTAAGCTGAAGGTAGACACAGCCATGACTGCTCAGCAAGGAAAGGCTTTCATAAAGATAACTTCAAACTAGTCAAACAGAAGCAACACAGGAGCAAATTCACTTGGGACTAGTAAATCTCTCTAGTTAAAACCTCAGTACCAGGGGGTGAGTTTTGGTCTCCCTCAGCCTCCAGCCTTGCTTAGCAGCTTTTTTGCAGAGTAATCAAGAAGGGAAAATGAAGCCAGAATGAATGGATTGTGTAACCCTTACCAGTATCCCTGTCTGTGAAATGCAGCTTTCTCATGCATATTTTCAACCCTTTCATAAAATCTATTCATTCAGCAATTATTTTATTATCCAGCCACATGCCTAGCTGGGGAAGGGGGCTGGGAACACAGATGCTGCACCTGCCAGAGGGGCTATGGGCAAATTTCTTCATTATACACCAAGGAGACACTCATCTTTACATTTGACCCAATCCTAAGCGATAATATAGAAGACCCAATACATTTGGACATGAATTTGGACATGAATGCAGCACTGCAAACAGATCAGTCTATTATAACAGCATATTATAGAAGCACCATCTGTGCCAGTGTCTGCAGGTAAAACAAATGTAATTTTCAAATTAAAAAAAACAAAACACAAAACAAACCACAACAAAACACCCCTTCTTAGTTAGGATTAAGGCTTTGCTCCTGTTCCCTCTCATTATTTGCCCATTCCACCATTGATGCACACCTTTAGGCCAAACATGAGTTGTGATAGGTTGTCATGCAGTTCGGGTATTATAGATGAAATCCTTCCAGAAGCAGCATCTGGCTCATTTTGTAAGCTCTGTAGTCATTTGTAGTGATGGGGTTACATGTGCCCTAGGCTTTGTCAGATGGTTTGGCTGCTTTTCTCCAGGTTTTTTTTTTTTTTTACTGTTATTATTAGTTGTTGATTGTGAGGAATTCATACTTTGCAATATATACTTAACCCACCAGCAATTTGCATGTTTAAAAAAAAGTGTCTTTATTTATAATTAAGGCATTTTGAAACCTGTCCATTAACATGTTTTAGTATAAAACTAGTTATTTCTCTCCAATGGTTTGCTTCTGAGAAAGGTGTTGCCTAGTTGCCTAACAGTTAAGGGTGGAAATTACCTACTTGACTATCTTATTACTCTGTACCTGTAATGCAGGGAAATTTCCAGAAGTCTATAGAGATGATCAACATATTCCTATGAGTTTTGTCTGATCTGGTTTGAAATGATGTATCTTTTTACCATTGCCTTCAGAAGTTCAATTTAGCATCTCTTACTTTTAAAACAATAGCTATGTTTCTCAGTTTTCCTCTCCCCTCTGTCATCTTATCTTGATTATTAGTCTTATTTTTGCAAACCCATGTTCAATCCTGAAAGTAAATAAGGTAAATTCCCAAAAAGGATTTAATGCATTAGACCAAATGCTTAATTAGTGTAAATCTGTTCCATTATTACTTTGGATTCTCAATGTTATAAATGGATTTGACTATCTTGTTGAAAGGTCTAATTTTGATAGTTTTTACACCTTACTTCCATATCAGTTTGTGTACCACATTGTGTTAATTCTCCAAATAGTTTACTGTCACTTTTACTAAATACGAAAATAAAAATGCAGGGTACAGTATGAACTTTGTGAAGCATGCTAAAGCACAATGATTCCTAAGAGTTTGTTTTAAATATTATTTTCAAGGTTTACAGGCAATCAGAGCAAAAGTATTCAAGGACTGTGGGACTAATGTAGCTATGTGGAATAGAGGACAGCAAGATTTAAATATGTACCGGTACCAGAGAAATAATCCCATACTGCATAACTATGCTTATACACCGTTCTTCAAATTCCTAATATATCCTTTACTGCATCTTTTCCCCTCATTTGTGCTAATTTTGTGCTCTGAAAAGGTGTTGTTCACATGTGAATTAGGCTGTTCTTGAATAAACAAGAATTGCCACTAATGACATACTTCTTGTTCTTCTTTCTTCTGTCATTATGTCAGGTGACAAGAAGACTATAATGAAATTTAGTTGACATACAGCACAAAATAAAGAGCATCAAGATCAAGTGAAACTTTGAGGAATAAAACCCCCACATCACATGACATTTGTTCACAAAAGCTTTTTATTTCTGAACACTAGTCAAAGGGGAACAAATTAAAACAATTCAAACCTGATTGCTGAACCATACCAAGAAAAGGGTTAATGTTACTCTATTTACTGCTTAGCATTCAGCCATATCCATTGCTGATTGAAAAGTTTCCCTGTAATGACTATTACTTATGTACAGTTTTTTGCTGCAATGACTCCAAGAAGCAGCCCATTCAGAAGGCTGCTTTAAACAAGTTGCAGATTTGTTTTGAAGTGGGTAATAAACTCATTGAATTTTGCTTCTCTTCCTTCAGTGTTTGGAACACTATCCAAAAGTGCTGTTGGAGGCCATTTGAAGAAGGAAGAAAGGATTGGGTTAAAGTTTTCCATGGAGATTTTTATTATCATACAACCAATCATCCAGCTGTAGCAACGCGTGGTACAGAGGTGTGAGAAATAGAGTTCCATAATTAGTTTGTTCAATATTTTCAAATAAACTCAATTTTAAAAAATCATTTGTTTGTGAGTAATTTGCAAGCAGAAATCAAAATGAATCTTTTGAAAAATATTATCTGTTACAAGCAGCTCATTCAGCTGTAGTCTTATGTCATTTAACTATTGCAACTTCTTTTCCCAGAGTTTAAGATTTGAATTTTGAACCCATGTATGAGTATGTACATTCAAATGAGGCCCAATTCATGCTTGCAGTAAAATCATTTTATCAATGAAATGTGAAATTTTACTGGATCTGAAATATGATTGTTTTTGAGATCTGAGGTTTTGATCACTTTCATATCATCAGCACTTATTTGAAAGTAAGTTTTCTTTTGAATCTATGTCCCTGCATCCTTTGGCCTTACATTGTCTTTTGAAATACTTTCATTTAATAAATGCAATGTCACTTCATCCTACACTCTTTTATTCTCTACCTGGTTCAAGTATTTTAGGGTTTGCTATATTTAAAATAAAATTTGTGCTGTACCATGCCACTGATTTCTCTCCTTTAGTCTAGCTTGTGATCTCACATCAGTTTTCTACTTTAAGAAAAGAAAGGCATAACCAGAAGATTTAAAGTTTGCTTCACTGAGTTGTGTGATGACTTGCTTTAATGATGGCTTTGGACCGCTTCTAATTACTCTGTTTTCATTTCAGTACGGTATAAACCAATGGTAAGGAGTGTCAGAACTCTTTCTTCTGTTACTTCATCTGCATTTGTACATCACGAATGGGCTCAAACCATAAGTCTTCTTGAAGACACAAACCCAAGCCTGCCCAGCTAGGAATATCGAACTTTTTTGCCATTTAAGGTTTGATTTTTCTAAAGTTAAAATGGTCTCAAGTTGTGGTCTGGAGTTGCCCAGATATTTACTGCCTATGTGTATCCGTGTGGCTTGTTCACATAACCAAAATAGTTATTTGTGCCTACACAAATAGAACTCATAAAAATATCTGTTTGTGAAGTCAGGCCTTTTTATAAGTGAACTAATGAGTTATTCTCATCAAGTAATAATTTACTGGAGTTAGGCAGATATAAAGGGAGATAGCTCTGGAAAAGGAAAGGAAATGACAGCAGAAGGTTTAGTTGGGTAGTTTTTTAACTTTAAAAAAAACTATTGAGATGGTGGGACAGGAAGGATGGGGAAGAAAAAAAGAGAGGACTGAAGGCAGAGAAAAGCTAATGAGAACCAATATCAAAGAAATAGACTTGGCAGTACCCCGGTGTTAGCAAGAGAACACTTTGGTGCTCCACGGAGGATGGTTGCCTCTTAAACCCCCAGTGGGGATGGACCAAGGGAGATGGCTGATTGGGCTGTTATCACAGAGGATAAAAATCCCATGGGACAACTCTGCTCTTGCTTATATCCTAGTATCCCGTGGGTTCATTTCAGCTAAGTGGTGGTATATGATTAACAACAGGGAAAGAGGACAGAAAGTGTCCAATGTTTAAACAGATTTTTTTCCTTTTATTTTGCTATAAGTAAGCGGGCTATAAATGGATGTCTTTCTTTGACTTTTTTGCAACTTGTTCTGTGTGGGAAAGAATCATGGCTGAACAGAATTTTATTTTTTCTATGAAGAAAATGATCAGGAAAGTTGAGCATAATGATTTCATGCCGTGACTATAATGCAAACACATACTTAACCATCATTGTCTCCTCTTCATATAATAACTGAAAACATCTGTATTGTGCACTGAAACATTACATGCTGCATTACAATTAGAAATGTGCTGAAGTGTTGGATTAGGTGTTTATTTATGGGCCATGAAAAGTAAGATTTTCTGCGCTTCTCATGTACAGCTAAATAGCCATAGGTAGAGTACTGAAAACTTTGGAACCCAGCAGTCACTGTGGGAATGACTTCATTATTCACTGAAGGAGGTTTTTCCAGCAGAGCTGAGTTGCTGACAAACAATAATAAACATTACTGAAAGTTGGAAACAAGAACTCAGGCATGTTGATTTTGACTGTAAAAACCGCTCACGGGGCATGGAGGGCAAGGCGCTCTCAAAATGACAAGGTACTACAATAGAGGGATCCCCATTAGAGCTGTGCACATATATTTCCTCTATTGACACAAAAGCGTTCTGACAGTCTCAGCAAACAAGCAGCTCCTCCTAGCCATAAATGTCTTTACCTGTTGCCACAAGTAGTCTAGAAACAGAAATGTATTTTTAATAGGCACATAAATGTCTCGATGATGAAATACACTCAGGTGGGGACATAGCAAATGTCTTGTTGGTGTAGCTTCTGAGAGCTTTTGTAGCACAAATGGTATCACTATGTCTTTTTGCTGAAACACTTGACAGTTCATGACCGTAGCGCAATGTTATTTGAGATCAGATTATACAATATTTGCTTTGTCTGGCTTGCTTATATGTGAAGCAATATGGTCGCTTGAAAGAGCTCATCCTACAGTTAATTAATTTCCAAATAGCTACTAAGTTTTCTCCGAATTGAGCAGATACACAATGCTCAGTAAGGTTTTCTCTGGAGCTTTCGTCTTTCTCTCCCCGCCAACTCTGGCTCAAAGTTTAAAATCAAGGAAGCATAAAGTCCTGGCCTGCACATGTGATGGTCGTATTCACGAAGAAGGACAAAAACAAAGAATTTGTAGAGCCAGTTTCTCAGTGATCAGCAGAATGAAGACAACCTATGCCAACCGGGGATTTAGGCTGTGATTGTTACATGATCCCCACTGATTTATTCACAAGAAAGAATGAATTTTACTAATGAATAATTGAACTAAATGGAATTTAATATTTTCTTTGCCATAGCTTTACAGGAGCAGAAGCAATTTGAACGGCTTATATTTTCTCTGGGCATTCAGTATGCCACTTATTTACTATCACAGGCTTGAGTATCTTTGGCTCTGCCAGAAATTGTTGGTTGACTTTCAAAGTGGATTCAGATTTCTCCCAGAGAGGTCGACAGATATGCAGCATTTCTGGTAGTGCCCAAATTAAACATGCATCATTTGCACTGATTTTCCACATGATTATCTCAAATAGCCATGGAAAGACACAGTTATCAATCAGGAGACTGGAGGATTCAGGTCTGTACGGTAGGGAAAGCTGAGGACAGGAAAAGAAAGCTCATTTTTCTTTGCTTTCCAAGTGTTTACTGGGATATGCAGATATGATGGCAAGCCAGGTGCAGCTGTGAAGTAAGGCTGATTGTATCTTTCTTTATAGTGAGGACACCAAAAGGGCTTTCAGCCTCTAATGCTACAGTTTTTTGAATTCAGGGTGGAGGAAAGGAACTTTTGAAACAGGGGAATTCAGATCAGCTGTCTGAAGTTAAAATAACAGTCTGAAAACCAACTGTTTGCCCTGCCTGTAATGTCTTTGCAGGTTGGATCCTTTTCTTCAGTCTAGCCCTGGGTCCAAAAATTTTCAGTGGCTTTGGGAGATACAATAAACATGTTACAGCCCCCTCTAGGCCCTGGAGAAAATGCATCTCCTGTGTGGTCTGCCTGTGTATCAGATCTCTTCCTAAGGCCTCTTGATGTGGATCTGTATGGGAGCCCAGTCCCTCATCCGCCTGCTGGTTCCTCGCAGGCTGGCCTGTTCACCGCTATGAGCGCTCACTAGCCTCAGATCAGGCACAACCTCTCCTTCACTTGCACATGGATCATCCCTTTACTATAATTATTATTTATCCCCCTTTTCCCTAAGAGAAAGCTGAAAAGAGGTCACAATCCAGGAACAGTAAACATAGCTGAATGTGGACAGCCAACATGTGATCATCAGCATCATCATCAGCCAACGTGCTGATCACAGTGTTGATCGTTCCCATGAACCAAAGGGGATGGCTATGAGCACTTTTATTCCAAAGGATATATTGCTCATATTTGTTTTTGCTTATCTACATGTAATGAAAGGTGTAAGCCGGAAGCAGAGTCTTAGCAGTAGGTGAAGACCTGGAGGGGGTTAGGGGAGTTATGCTTCTTTCTCTTTCTTGGATAGCCTGGAAAACCAACTCCAGCCTGAAGTGCAGAGCTGCATGATTGTAATATTGATGCATCGTTAAAAGCGCAGCCCTACAGCTACAGGATTTCATTACTGCTAATAAATCAGTTCTAGCTGGCTTATGCTCCGTCCAGACACACAATGGTTGTATGGCTTGGTCTGGAAGCCGACTCTGTAGCAGATATGTTGTTGGTGGAAGCTCCTTAGCCAGCCAGCCCTTTCTGTGGTGGCTTAAAATATTTGGAGGGAGTTTTGTGGAAAGGTGAGAAGATGGTGCATACACATTTTCTCAAAGACAATGCTGAGTCATGTTTTCATCTCCTGTTCTTCCTGTCAGGGCGTCAATGGAGATCCAACGGACTGCTGTGAGCAGCAGTTTCTCTAAAGGTACTTCCTTTCTCGATAGATGCCTACCTAGCTTCCTATCTGTAAACTATACAGATACCCATCCAGCTCAGGTTCTGTTCGTTGGGATTCCTTTTTCATCCCCTTCCATAGCAGGGAAGCGGTCTAACTTCCTGGTTGTGCAACAAGAAAGATGCATGTGAAATTGCTGAGAACTGACCAGAAGATGTCTGTTTTACTTTATATTAAGTTATTTAGTATCAGTAATATCTCAAAAACTTCAGCTAGAGCTGGAAAATGGAATTTTCATGTCAGTAAAGGATTACACTGATTTAACCGAGTCTGAATACTATCTGATTTATAGCGTGTGAGATGCAGAAATGTTAACTATGCAGATGTCCTCTTTGGGGGTGTTGTCACCCTTCAGGAAACATCCTTCCCATTACTGCAAAGAATCAGGTGTTATTTGCCTCTCCAGATTGTTATAATACAAAATATAAAATTAAACTCTCATCATGTATATTCAACCCATGTATGTACAGGACTCAGATCATACACAACCCATAGCTTAATTGGTAGTTCTAATTATGTAGTACACATCAGTCAAAACAACAAAACCAAGCTACTCCCTAATTCCCTGCTAGTGTGGGCTAGAATAGCTCCAATGAACTCACAGACCTACGTCACTTTATGCCAGCAGGGAATTTAGCCTTAATATTCCAAAGAGCAATATGGCACATGATTCACTTTGGTTCACATTTTTCCCAAGCTTTTATGTAAAATAATTTTATTTTTAGTTGAGAAGAAGAGAAATGTTTGTACAGACAGAATTGCGTATTTGTACAGACATTCCCAGATATTAGATCTAAAAAGTATCTTTTTTGTCTTCATAAAAGTAAAATACAAAACAAACATCCTCAAAAGAGAAAACAGAAGGGCAATTGCTGTACTTGATCCAGCATTATATTTGATGCTTTTGTGTTGTTGCAGCTGGTCCGGTATCTGCAGCTACTGGGGATGGACCAGAATGAAGTGAAAGTCAGTGGCCAGATTTTGGTTATTCTGTGTTACAATCTCATTTTAGTGTACAGAAGAAAAAGAATTTTGAAGACAGCAAATTCAAAGAATTTGGTTAAGATAGATTTTTATATAGAAGACTTGTACCATTCTAAAGTTGCTCCGTTTTATGTTAAATTGAGGAGTCTCTTACTCAGGCAGTTTTTAGACAAAGCTTTTGTTGATCCAGTGAATTTAGGATTTACAGAAGCAAAAAGTTAGTAAACATTAAAGAAATGGATTATTGGTTGTCACAGTTTTCTTAAGTCAGACTTTAGAAATTCTGTCAAAGAATATGAGAATATGATTAGTATAAACAAAATGTTCCTGAAATTGCAGTGTCAGAGGAGGTCTTCAGAAAATGTTCAAGACCATAATATTCCTTAAGTAATCATTATTGATGCAGCTAATGATCCTGAAATGAAAGAGTGTCAATGGTGGAAGCCATGAGCTCAAGTTTGCAAAAGAAACATCCATATAATTCCAAGGTCAAACTGTACAAAACAATTTAAAAAATATATCCATGGTTTTCTCCTTTTAGCTCAACATGAAAGTTCAATTTTAATTTTGTTTTGGCGTTACTTTTTAAGTACATTCTTTTAAAACAAAGTAATTTTCAGCAAAGAAATTTCAAGGGAAATGAAACTTGTACGTTGAAATGATTGGATACAAATTTGTAATTAATTGCTATTGTGTTGCAGATAACTAGTTTTATAATTCTTGGAAGTGCAGGACAAGTTCCAGTTTTTTATTATCATGGAAATATATGCATTGTCAGTGTTTATGAACTTGTTTAGAACAGCGTTTTTCATTTCTATAAATATATGCAAACTTTTCAATTCTCATTTTTCTTTTTACCCTAATTTTAGAGAAACTGTGTATTACAGTTTGTGAAGAAAAGGAATAAAGAAAAGAAATTTATACTGTTACCTATGGTCAGCATTTCATTATGCTGGTCAGATACCAATGCTGGGTATCATGAAAAAACAGCAAGCAGTACTTTCTTTGAAGTCTAGCAAATAGAGAAACAGCATTCAAGGCTTAGAATGCACCAGCTGTAAACATACTGCATACCCACAGGCAATTACTGTACATTCAGTGTGGCAGTATAGCTTTCTGTATTATTAAATAACTTTCTGAAAACCTATTTTGCAGGGCAGTTTTATGATATGAAAGGGAGAGGAAGAAGAATCAGATAAGGCTTAGCTCCATTCAACACTGATGGCTGTAGCTTTCAATATCCATAAATATCTAGACAAGTGTCTTTCTCCCCTGCACACGTACACAGCTAATGTGCACAACGTCACGATGATCACGATGCTGAACTCCAGCCCATTAGGATACTAATTTGATCTCTAGCATACCCTTGTTATAAAACACCATAACAAGTATTCCTCTGACAGGAAGCTACGACACCTTATTTCCCATCTGACGTGAAGCTCAGCAAGAATACCTTAAAAACATTCATTAATCTATTGCACATAATACAGATTGTAATACAAATATAAGCCCCCAAACTAGTGCTACCTTTGTAATGCTTGTTAGTGCTAAGAAAACCATGTTAACTCCAGTAAGGTGTTATGAAATAAAATGAGTAAGTATATCTGTATTGTTATCTACTGAAGATCGCTGAAGTATTCTCTTAGTATTATCATAAATGTGCATAGCACAATTATGGGCATAATAATAGTTCAAGTGAAAGCAGGGAAGACCCAGAAATGTTCATGAAAATGAAATCAGAAAACTTCAAAATAGATACTGGGTGCAGAGGGAAGAAACACAGCGCAGAAACCTGCTGTCTCTCCTTCCCGGCAAGACCCAAATAGCTACTTTCAAAAACATTATTTCCCTAAGATACTGTGGAGGAACCACCAGAAAACACATCCCAGGGAAAACTGGATGTAAGATGTGGGAATAAAGACTGCAGGATTCTTTCAATCACAACTTCTTGTTCTGTCAAAAGTTTCTTTATTCATATTATTAATTGGTATGATCTGCCAAGCAACAGGAGGTCTGGGAAGCTGCAGAAGGGTGGGAAATCTACCTCCTACCAGCCACTGCTTCCTTCTGAAATGGCATCAGACCTACGGAAAGACCAGCCATAGGAATATTCTTGGAAAGAACCTAAAAGCAGAGAGAAGAGACATTCTACTCAACACGGGTGTTTGAGAGTATGAGGAAAAAAAGAAAAAGAGCCAAAACATATGAAAAAGGACTGAAGGAAGCAAAACAGCAAAATGTGTTATTTATTATGCTTCTCCAATTATTGCTTGTATGTAGATGACTGGTCCTAGAAAACATACTATATTGCACCAGCTCACAATACACATCAGAGATTATTGTAAAAGGAGAATTCGGTGGATGTGGCATCATGTGGCTGAGAAAGCCAGAAAATCATCATCAGGGGAGAGCAAATAATTCCCAAGAGATGTGTTCACTAGTGTTGCATCTCAGCTTTCCTTATAGTAGTGCAGGTTGACGACAACCCAGACGAACAGCTCTGGCATGATGCCACGATTCAGAGGAAAGCCTGATAGTTGGAGGCACGCTAAAAACACTCTGGGCTTGATTCCACATTCTGTCGGAGCACCGCTCGGATGGATGGAGGCATGCGTCTTGCAAGGCTGGTTGTGGATCCCGGATTCGGTGCTCTCCAGTCCTCATGCGTGCAGCTTTAATTTATAGCATTGGCATGAGATTCTACAATGACCTCATGGCTGTAAAATACCCGCTGTAACAGAGTACCTCTGTCACAGCTTCCCCCTTCCCAAATCGCCCCGGCAACCTCTTTTCCTCATAGCATCAGGGAGGAGGGACAGGGTGGCAGCTGACCACCTCTATGCAGGAGAAGTCCCCAGCTGGTGTTAACCTTTACTATACAGTGGTCAGTCAATCACGTGGTGAAAAGTGTCCACAGCAAAGCAGAGGATGATCTCCTTAGTGCTGTATAAAGGACTCTTGTCCAATCATATATTTACTTACATATCTGTTATATATAATTTTGTGTGTATATTCATGCATGAAAAAAAGGGCAAGATTTGTCTTCCACACAAATAAATATTAACTGTTTTAGCATCATGGCACCCCTGCCCCCTTCCCCCCTCCACCTTTGACTGAGAATAAAGTCATTTTATGCATTCCTCCTATCCTGGGCATGAAAAAGTAAATGCTGTATTACCCCAACTTAGGTAACCCTTAGGATAATTTTTTAAGCAGCAGGAAACTGGGCTATCTGGCTGGGTAGATAATGATATCAGCTGCTTCCTTCCAAAACAACAGGTGCTTTGGCATAAAAATGTATATCATCATACTGAGATGATGACATCAGTTCATACTTCAGCTTAATTATAAACTACCTCCATTAATCCTCAAATAATTAAACATTTTGTGTATGGTGCAAGGTGAAATATAAAAGCAAAAGGTGCCTAGCTGTTCATCACAGGGTTAAAATGGCAGTTTCTAAATCATTTGTACTTGTGTCTGCCTGTTTAAATGTAAACTTCAAGCTGATTTTAAACATTTGTTTATATTTTATTGTTCCATCCATGAGGTGGGTAAAAATACTGTTAAAATTCACTGAAAACTTGATGAAATAACTAAGATAGATGGATTGAAGTCTCGTGGACTGTATATGTGTGTAAATATCATGCAGAAATAACAAAGATGTGGAGGATCAGGCTTTGTATGTACAAGAATAATTGGGGGAGAAGTCATGGTTCGTGGCCTAATGGCAGAATAAACATTGCAGCGTTCAGTGTTCGCAGATTTTATGCAAGAAGATCTTAGACTCACATTCATAAGCGATACATCTGAATAAAACAAACTGTGGGCAAGCAAGCACTGTTTATTGAAACAGATAGATTGAGTAACCTTTGTAGAAAAGAAGTGTTAATGAAAAGCGATATCAACACAACTGAATTTAATTCCTTTTTTAAATAGTTCAGTTCATACAGTACACAGTCACTTGAAGCCTATGCACTCTCTCTTTGTGTTTTTGATTGTAAACACAGTGTGTGTGCACACATTTATCACTGTTTCAAAACTGCACTACAGATTGCTTAGGTCTTGATTTGATATAAAAATCAGTAGACAGAGTAGAGTGAGAGCTGAATTTGTAGGCTAAAAGAGCAGAGAAGCACAGCAGATAACAGATCATGTTCTTCTGCCTTTAACTTTAAAATATAGCACTGACCTTCTTTAAAACAGATGCTATCTTCAGGAGCCAGATGTGTCTCCAAGCAAATTAGTTATAAGAAATACATCCAAGGACATAGCCATTTAAGAATCAATAAATTATGCATTTGTCATTTGTTATTGTGTGAGGCTTATGCTGACATCTTTGACATGAATGAAAGAGTCTCTGTCCACAGTAATAGCATTAACAATTTAACAGAGGTGGTTTTATACCAAAAGGGAAGTGGTTTGAAGAAATTACTGTTTATCACCATGTACATATACACACCTTAATTATTCATTGCATGTCCACTTACCAGCCTACTTCACGTTATGTAAGTTGTGCTAGATTAAGAAGTTAGAGCTCAGGCACGTGTCCTGTGCTGCTGCTACTTCCGTCCGCTTGGACCCGAAACAAAGAGGACAACTCTAACAATGATTTTCTTTTCAGACAACCAAATCAGGAAAGTTTTGTTTATCAGTGGCACTTCATGAAGAATTCCTACAAAAAAGAGGTTTATTTTTCTAAAAGCAAAAGCCACGATGGAAATTTTTTTTTGTGGGTTTAGTTGAAACATTTGGATGACCATATGGAACTCTTAGTGGTGCCATGGGACCATGCAGCTATGAAATCTGATCACTATCTCCCTAGTGACAGCTGGAGCCTTTACACCATCAGAAAATTTTCAGACTTCTAATTTGTCATAACTACCTCCTGTGGAAAGAAAATATGTTATGTAGTTAGATACAAGAATCTGAGGCTACAGAACTACACATATCGGCTTCTTTTCCTTTTAGCTTTCAAGCTGCAGATTAATTCCTTGACTGCATCTTATGACTCACTGATGCAAGAAATAAAACATACACACAAAAAGAATACAAAAAACATATGGGGTCTTGTGAAATCAGGGTTAGCTCTTCTGTATAGTTCTTGTGGAGGATGACTTATTTTGAAAAACCTACTTATGTAACAAATGTTGAACCACGCAGTTCAAAGTTTCTTTATATTTAAGCCTTCTCCCCGTTTTTTCTCTCTCCCGCTTTGAATGATGATAAAAACCCAATAAAACAATCTTTCTGTGTAAGTGTAGCTTTGCAATGGTTTCCATTATTTTTTAATTTTTAACATGTGCATTCTTTCTTCACCACATCAGGCCTGGAAGGGCACAAATTCAGTCACTTTTTATTAGAGGAGCTCAAGGGAGAGGGAGATGAGAGCTCCCTGCCCACTGCAATCACACACCATGACTGTAGAGAACGAAGAGCTCAGCTGTTCCCGGAAAACAAGACTCCTTTTGGCACTCAGAAATATAAGCGTCCACCAGGCAGTCGCTTTTGAAAATCGTGGGGAATATGTGTATGTATCTCTATATACCTCTCTGTGGGGGGGATAAGCTAGCAGAGCTGAGAATCACATGTCTCCATGTTTATTTGTTGTGTAGTCCTGGATAGGTTTCTTTTCTGATCTCCCAGGGCATTTTTGGAAGTTTATGAGACATAGCTCAGTGACTGTGAACAGGAAAAAATGTAAACATATGTTATCATTTGCTTTTCTATGGCCACTCTGCTAGTCTAGCTAGCTAGATGTCAAAAACGTAACCTTATGCTTTGGGCACGGATACCACTGCTGTTGATTCACATTTGTGGTGGGTGCCGACAAGAAGTTGAGTGTTGTGTAATCTTGTGGACAAGAAGATGGTGACTGCTGGGTTAAGGATCCTAAATGTATCAGTGCTGCTTATGACACTTGAGCTTCCAGCTCAAGTCAGTATTTCAAGTGGCAATGTGGCACCAAGGTATATAAAAGTTAAATCTGTTGTGTATGTTAGAAAGTTGTTTATTGTACAAATAAGTTAAAAAAATGTGGTTGGAGGCCACTGTCTTTTACAGGACAGTATATGGGAGGTTGGATTAGATTAACACATCAACCTCTTATTGCTTTGCAGTCTAGAACACCAGAACAAAATTGCCTTGCTAGTTAATGAGCAAAAAAGACACTAAACTTCTAATACAGGATCCAACTCAATCTTTCTTCCAAGTCTTATAAACATTGGTCTCCACTAGCATATTTAACCGGTTGGGACAGTATGAAAGAAACATAGTCGTACAGATCAGAAACAATGTAAAGAAATGCTGACATTCTTTATGGTTGTTGATTACAGTCAGAAAGCAAAACAAAGGTAGATCATAATTAAATCCAGACTCATTTGCTGTAAAGGAGAACTGGGACAAGGGAGATTGTGCAGCCCATGTGACAAAAAAGGCAACACTGGATAAAAAGCTCTTACTGTTCCAGTATGAATAGTACAAGACAGTGTTAGGAAGATATTTGCTTACATTACCACAAATGATGAAAGACTTTCCATTAAAAAACGATGAGGAAAAACTGTGCATAACCCTAGGAGAAAGGAAAGAGACGGCAGGGATAGCATCATGCTATGTAACAACCTGCCACCAACTTAGAAATGGACAATAATGACAAATGGACACAGGGGATAAAACCCCAAACACACTGTGAAGTGTTATCTTGGGCAGATGCACGATGTATTGTATCTATTGCTGACAGTTACGCAAGGTTTCTGCCTTTTTACACATTGACAGCGTTTGTACAGCATGGCATGCCAATAAAATATTTTGATTTGAAGCTGAGCACTGTCATTGTTTTCTTCTTTCCTTAGGAAACAAACCGTGACATGTAGGTTGACTTGGAAGCTCATGTTTCATTACATCTTGTCCCTCTGTATCCTGTTGTTGCAAAGCTGCTTTTTAGCACCAGTGCCATTCCCAGTCGCCCTGGAGGCCCAGTGTATATCATCTACACCATCTTTTAACGCATCTGAAGCATTGGGAGAGGAAGGGTTTGTAAAAAGAAGAGATTGTGCAGAACATGGACACTTAGAGCTAAACATTTATCATTCCGATAGCCGCAGGTATAGCCAAGCGTTTGGCAGATTTAATCAACACATTATTAAAGGAGTCTTAGGTCCAAGCTGAGCTTAACCTGGGTCTGAAACACAGCTGTTGTGGTCTCCCGAAGTCCTTGTGTGTTAATCACACAACTGTTTTGCCTTAGCTGGCTAGTTATTTGTGGGGTACTCTGCTTGTTTGGCTAACCAGGATGCCATGCAGCAGCATTTCCAGGGCTGAGTCCACATGAAGATACTCCAAGCGGAAATCCTATGGGGTTTGCTTTTGTCTTCTTTCATCCCAGATGAATCCCTTACTCCACTTGCCTGTATGGCATTCATGGAGTAGTACCTGTGGATACCCAAAGGAATGAGCATCCCCATATAAAATCAGTCTGTTCTCTCTCTTGGTTTGCACCATCTCCCATTGTCTCAGGCTTGGTCCTGAAGTAGACAGTTACAATAATATTTTTTGCCAAATTATATTCTGATAGTTTGGTTGCAAACAAAGATCAAATAAGGACTCATTTTGTCATGTTGAGTTCTTTCCTATCTTTAGTATGCTGGTTTTTTTCACAATCAAAATCTTTGTTACATCTTTTTAAATGCTTGATAGGATTTTTATCTTAGCTTTATGCATTTTTACATCCCCAGAGCCACATTTTAAGGTGCTGTGACCTGGTGCTATGTCCCAAGGTGGACGTTGGTCAGTTCAATGAAGCTGAGGATTTAGTCTTTCTCTCTTTTATCCAAACCTGTTTCATAAGAATACCTGAAAAACTGCTGGACCCTAGTTTGCCACTGTTTTTTCCAGCTACAGGCAGACCTAAGTTTAAAATAGGACTCTATTTAAATGCTATAGAGTGGAAAGAGTCACTGAAGAGCAGTACCAGTGTGTCTGCTTTTAAGAAATAGTTTCCTTAATCTGAAACTGTCTGTAATCAATGGACCTACACTGATTTATGGCGTCTCTGTGTACTGTCTGTTACTTCACCTTTTCTCTAAGTACCATGCAATTGCTGAAAAGCACAAAGCTGAACTGAATTCCTTTTTTCCTAGTCATTATTGAAAGGGAGCATCATCCAAATGAGTATGAATGTTCACTCTTTTTCATTTATAACAATGAAAAGGGGTTGAATTTTGTAGTTACTGAGGGACTGAGGGGGTTTAATTACACAGAGCAAAAGATTTCTGGAAAAGTAGTTAAAATCTATGATACCCATTCTGGCTAAATTCCTGGTGCACTTAGTGAGCGGAATGAAAACTGTTATAATATTGTTTAATTAATGCTGAATTGCATAATGATTGGCCTTAGCTCTCTAATTACTATTGGTAGTAGCTCTTCAAATTTTGATTAGTGGAGAGGTGAATCGCTATCTTTGATGTGGTGAGGTAGCTTCAGCCGCAAATTAAAACCGGGTAGTGAGGCTATAGATTAATTGTGGGTATGTGGAGCAATTAGGACAGTCTGCTTCACCCTATCTTCTGTCTGAAGTTTATTGCCTGTGGTAAAGGTCATAGAAATCAAACCTGAATTGTATCATTTTTGGGTGAGACCTGTATATATTTCAATGCACTGTTTTGGGGACAATCTTTAGTCATTCTAATTCAAAACATGTTAGATGTAATTTCCTTCCCTGCCATCTGAAAGAGCAAGTACCAGAAAGCAATCTGCTGCTGGGGAGGGGCTGGAGAGGCTCCTTGGGCCACACAGCAAATAGCAGCATCCATCTGGAGAGCAGTTGCTGGGGGCTGTCGTGGGGCGATGTTAGTTTTGACTAACTTTTTATTCTTGCAAATGTGAAAAGCTGTTTGATAGGAAGTTAACCGATGACTTCCAGAAACTGCACTCCCCGAAGCAGTTGCCGCAGGACTCGGCGAGAGCTTTGCTGGACGGGGGAGACCCCAGTCACCCTCCCAAAGTTGCGAGGTGCAGCCCCCACAGACTGCATCTGGGAGGTGCTTTGCAAAGGTTTTATCTTGTTTAAAAATGAACCTGAACCAAAACACAAGAAGAAATACAGCACTCTACTCTGAGATTTTAGTAACTTTTATTCATGACAAGTGATTTTTTTCTAATCTAGTCAGTACCGCGGTTAGGGTATTCGGAGTTTTCTCTCTGTGCTCTGTTACCATGTACTGGATGAACATTCTGGAATAATGCAAAAAAGTCTAATTAAAAAAATTAAATTGCCATTACTATTTGTTCTTCTAAAATGATTATGAATGAAAACAATCTCATTTAAAGAGATTGTAATGCATTAATTTTTTTGATGCTCTACCATCTTGTTGTCTCCTTTGTATGTGCTGCTCAGATTTCATCTGGTGCCTGAATTCAGGGTTTGGGCTTGTTTTTTTTCCCCTGTTTATCTCATCCTCCCTTACCGATTCTGATTTACTTCTTTCTCTGCGTACTTTGCTCCTATCCTATGACTTACTGTCATTTCTTGCCCTGGTTTGTTAGAGGGAGCATGAGAAAATAGTTTCTACTGAAGCTGCTAAATATGTCTCTCATTTATTCAGCTGGTGGGAGAGAGAGAAGAAGGAATGAGGTTCAGCAAAGTAGCCTTTGTAACCACAAGATTGTTTGCACTTTACTGCCGGAACATGCTGAGACTTGAAGCCTTTGTATGATTTTTATAAGTGGAGAGGCTGTAATTGAACTTTCTTGCTAGACATTAAGAAAAAATAAAAGATTAAAATATTTATTTTCTTCTTTTCTATACATGCAGACAAAAACCAGTTTTTGAAATCATATGAGTGGGTGCAATTATATAAACCTCTGTGCAAATAATGAGACTCCCGTGAACAATTTTAAAGAGAAAGCAAAAGCAGCCTTTTGCGTATTCATTTCAGGGAAAAGCAATCTGGCTGAAACTTTTTACTGGCAAGCTTCACTCACCTACTGTCAAAACTGCTTTCTCGATGTTCATTTCTGATGGGCGTATAAAGCTGAAACTCGGATCTAAATAGCACAAGATTTAGGCAAAAATGAGACACCCTGCTTCTGTGTCTTGAGCTTGTCTGCTTTTAATGAATAAAAGGTATAGACAACCATTCGGAAAAATAGATATCCTCAAGTGCTTTTTCAAATAAAGATATCTTCTTTAAGTCAGAAAAAAGGAAATGATCTACTTCATCACTTATGTTCAAGCATTTGCTTTTGTAAATAAAAGTGAGAACTTCACAAATGCAACACCACCAACATAACCAGCGCACAGAGCTTCGCCTGAAACAAACTACCAGCACAAAAATAACTGGAAAAGAGCCAAAACTATATAATAGGAGCCGTTGCCATCTCAGTGGTCCTAGAAATGAAAAGGAATGCAAGCAGGTGAAAATAATTGAAAATGACAAGGTGAAGAAATTTGTAGGTTTGGAAACTGGGAGCCCTTATTTCTGGATAGCTCTGCAAGGGTACGATGACCAGTGCCTGCAGGTTAGCACAGGGAAGAGGAACTCAGGTCTGTACCCACAAAACCCCTTTGTTGTATGACAGAAGAGAGGCCAGTTATAACCATTAATCTGGTTCAATTTTATTACAATTTATAGCTCATGAGAACAAAATAAGTCCATTGAAGTACATGACAGCAGCAGTACATGAGTTCGTGCTTAAAAATATTATTCTCAACATTGGGACATCTGGGCAGCCAGATCTAATCGTATTTCTTTACTCTGCCAGAACTAGAGCATCTGACATTGGAGTTATTTGTTCAGACATTTCTAAATAGATAGTGCCAGATAACTAACTGTAATCAAAACCTTTCCTTTTTCTGACACTATTTGGATGTGTCTCCAGTCCTAAAAATCCTGTCATTGTTCAAAAAAAAAAAAAAAAAAAAAAAAAAGGAAAGAAAGAAAAAGAAGAAGACATGTTAAGCGTGAACAAGAGCCCCACAGCCAGATTTCCTGCCCCACTTTTGATCCCTTTGTGTTGCCTGAGAGGTGCAAAGGAGCTGTCTGTTTACAGCTGCTGGGTGGAGGATGCTCCAGAGGCGGGGAGGTCTCAGCAAGGATAAAGAGATGGAGCTGGGTTCTGCTCCCAGCCTGCTCCCAGCTCCATGGCGTGGGCAAGGCAGGTTTCTGCTGACCAGAGCCTCCTCATGCCTTCCGCTCTCGCTGCCCCTGCGATGTGCAGGGGGCTGAAACATCTGGCGAGTCAGCGGTGTGGAACTGCAGACCCTTCCCCTGGCCCTGGCTGTCCCGTAAATGCTGATGGGTTTCACGGGCTGCCTATTTGCTGTGCCATTTACCCTTAGTCACTTTCTGGTTTTAGGCCATTTTCTTCAGTCCGTTTGTCTTATCACACTTGCTATTTTCCTGAGAGAATTTAATGGAGTGTGGGAGTTGTCATAATAATCTCCCCGGTTCTACATTTATTTTCCTTAGTTTGCAGGAATGTTAAGGCCAACAGAGGGAGAACAGAATTTGATCTATTTAAATAATGCTTACTATAGATCAAGTTTTGATCCATGTGGAAAGGAAAGAGTGAAAAGACATGTGAAAACCAAGCAAAATAAAGCCTCGCAGAGCCCTGCCTGCTCCGCAGTCTCACCACATGCTGCTGATTAATAGATTTCACTGATACTTTATGGCCAGTTGTCCAACTCTAGTTTTCACTTCTAGAAGGCCCATAAATAAGAGTTAATTCTTTGACATTCACCCTACCCTTAGAAGTTTATTGCCTTACCAGCGTGGCACACAGGTTTAGTGTGATTTTCATCTTTGTTAACAGTATTGGAAATAGTTTCTGATTTATAGTATTCCAGGACAGACTATTCAGAGATATGTGTGTTAGCTCTTTAAAGCCATTTTGCAATGGCAGCCAAGGTGGACTGACAAATTTTGGACTTAATTTTTTCAAAGTTTGAATAGTGCAAAACTTTTTTTTAAAGTTTCTTAGTAAGATATGCTCATTTTTCAACCCATTCTAGTATTTATTCACATTCAAAACTTCCATCTGTTTTGAAGAAAAATGTAAAGTGAAAATGAAATGTTTTCCTTTTTTGAAAAGCTCCATTACCCTAACTGTTTTTATTACTGGTGAGAATTTTTCACTCAGCTTCCTACACTTTGGGTTGGACTCGTGCCAGAGCCCACTTCTACATGTAATACATTTCGTGAGTATGCAGGATAGCCTGCTAATTAATCAAGAATCAGGGAGATGTTGCAGTTGGACTTCCTTCATGGAAAAGGAGTTGGCAGCAGAGACGTCTCCTGAAGCTGGTTCAAAGGAGGCTTCTGGACTATGGAACTGGAGGGAGCAAGAGGCACCTTCATAGCTTTCATACTGAACAGAAGGTCTCGTGATGTATGGAGCCGTGTGTGGTGGTGATGTTCCCTGTGGCTTGTTTTCTGGTTACAGATTAATTTGCTTTATGTTCATCTGTCTGGCATGTGACAGTTAATTCATTTTCTCCTCAAACACAGGCTAAAATTCTGCCATATGACCTAGGGTGAAATCCTGAACCAACTGAAGTGAAGAAGAGCCTTGCCATTAACTTCGGTGAAATCAGGATTTAATCCTTATTCTTTACCTCTTTGGGGCCAAGCTTCATCATAACTAACATAACTGACATAACTAACTACACCCCCCTCAATTTCAGTGGGCCACAGACTAAAAGTCGACTTAGAATTCAATGTGCAAAGATTTGTAGGCTACACTAGTGGCTATACAAAAATTATAGTTGGTTCCCAGGCATTTTGCAAAAATCTATGTTTAGTGCTTTAGTAGCCAATGATATTTTATCTTCTGGAGGGGGAAAATCAAGATAAAATTCATTTTAAAAGGAATACGTTGGGTACAAAAAAGAGTGGAGGGTAGAGAGAGAGATAAAAACTGTATTAACAGACTTGATACTTTACAAGATATTTTAATTTGGCCCTAGGATTTTAGACTACTTTAATCAGATCACAACTGGGCCCTTTTCTATGAATAGCCTTTTTAGGTTAATTATGATCAAATCTCTCTGGTTTATTATAATGAGGAGATAGCACATTCTGTAAATGAAGGTGGTAAGGTAATAATATACATTTTTTTGGCATTAAGTAACCATGCCTATCTTAATTACAATAAAAATCTTCTCACAACTGAAGGCAGGTTGGCTTAACTAACAAGCAATTAGAACAGAACAGGTGAAACTATCTTAGGAGGTGACACTTGGCCATCTGACAAATGTAATAAACCTGTGAGATCCTTTCATTCTCGCAGCCTTTTTTCAGAAACCTTGAAGTACAGAATGGATGTACTGACTAGATAAATGGTATATGGTTTTTCTTTATGTAACACATAATTTTTAGGTAGGTGGTTGTGGTGTTTTTTTTTTTTTTTTTTGAAGGGGGTGAGAAGGAGTAACATGGTGCTAATAGGATACTGCAGGGATCAACATTGTGTTTTCATCTTCGGTTATGACTATGAAGAATGAGCATCTAATGTTTTAATGAAACTTGCAGGTAAGCCTACAACAATCTAAGATGCCTCTTAGAAAAACAAAACTTCACCAAAAAAAAAAAAAGTGATCTGAAACAGGTATGGAGTACTCGGGGAGGAGGGGAATCCTAAGCAGAAGTTTTTCTGAAAGATTTGGGGAGATTTGAGAGAACTGTGAGGGGTAACTTTGTAGGTGGTGTGGCAGTGAAGATCTGGAGGTTTATAGAACAGTGGGGCTTCTCTTGCTGTGGCCCTGTACATGCTGCTGGAGCGGGTCCGTGCTTTTGGAGATATGCTTTACTGAACGGGACAGTTCAGGGAGTTAGTGCAGCTGGCTTTAACGTTGTTAGTAAAGTTCAAACAAAGTGTAAAGCTCAGTGCTTGCAGCATTTGTTTAATGCTAGGCCATTCCAGCATTTTACAAATAAAGTATGCCTTGTTCAGGATTTCCAACACAAAGCAACGCAGCATGAACCAGAGCAGGGAATACGTTCCAGATGACTTTAAAAAAAAAAGAAAAATAGCGTGGTAAGCAAAGATGAGGCTATGACTAATCAAATTGGCTAGTGGAGACTCTCTTATACTGCATTAAGTACTGAAATATTATGTACCAAAAGAAAGCTGGCAGGGCTGAATTAGTAAGAATGAGTCATTTATTAAAACTCTCAGGATGAGGAGGTAAGGCAAAGGGATATAGGGTGAATGGAGCATAAAAATCTTTATGAAAATGCAATTAATCTTAAGACTGAAAAAGGACAGCAGAGCCTTCTGTTTTTAACTTCTGCTTTGCTACTGTGGATGGAGACACTTTATCCTGTTATTTTTTTCTAAATCAGTAGGAGAAGAATGAACTAGGTCTGCCAAAATTATAAAAGTGGCTTTAAAATAATGAAGTATAAGTAAGTGCTATATGATTATCTTGGTATTTTTATGTTTTCTGATTTTGGACTTAAAAATATAATTTTCAAAGTGCGTACGTGAACTGGCGAATCAAATAAACTGAAGCCAGAAAGCTGACAATACTGAAGCAGTGGCGAACAAGCTATCGACTAATTAACTCCTCTGATCTCCCTCTTAATTGTGATAATAATGGGCTCACAGTGAAAGACTAGTAAGTGATAAAGAAATCTACAGCAACATAAATAAGGAAGAGTGAAACATAAAGATGACGCCAAGCAGTGGTCCCTGGCAGCCTGTGCAGATGGAAAGGCTGGTTGAGCTGCTGCCCCCCTCCTGTTGATGCTCCTCTGGAGTCTGCAGGTGCTAGTCCAAAGTGGCCCCTGCTAAAACACGTACAGTGGTGAGACTGGGCTCCTAGCACTAACTGACGTGGTCTATAGGTGCGATTTTAATGTGTTTTGATAGTTCAGACGTAACTACTGTCAGCTAAAAGGGTTTAGTAGTACCAAAGTTGTGGGGATTTGGGCTATTTTGTCTCCAAGACAGAGTCTTGGCGATTTCTGCAGGTACTGCTGTACATAATATTTTGGATTATTCTGACTTGTATCCTTGTAGAGAAGGAATTGGGAAATTGATACCTGGATGAGGTCTGCTATCTGTGTAATAGTACAACCTCCCATCTTTTAAAAGCGGGCAAGACTGAGTACTTTAGAAGAGGGCAACCCACATTAGACAGTGATGGATCATTCTCTGGATTTTTTTTTTTTTCCAAATCTCTCTAAGGGTTTTTATTACATATGATGAAAAGACAGGAGTAGCACATACTTTTGATCTGCAGGTAAATGGATTGGAGTTTTGAAAGAAGCCAGCTTAAGCACTAGGACCCTACACTGTAGGATGCTGTTCTTTGATTCTCAGCCTATTTTTAGTGTTTAGGGAAGCAAAAAATGAAAGGATTGAACTCCAGCCCTAGAGAGAAAGAGAGACTATACTACTTCATCCAATCTATTCTGTGCAACTCAATTAACAATATATGTCACCTGTCAGAAATGTTTATCTTCTTACTAATTAGCAAATCAACACCACATTTTGAAAGGAATTGTAGCTCATAAAAATGTTTGCATTCACAGATGCCCTGTGCAGATCGCATCACTTAGTCTTGTTGGGAAATAGGTTAAGTGTAGGACAAGGGAATGTGGTAATGTTGCTTTCTCCCCTCTTCTGCACTCATTACCTCCCTGTTGCAGTCTTTCTTTTGTTTCCAGTTGCTGGAAATTTGAGAAGGTGGAGGGAACTGCTGCAGTAGGCCTTGCCCTTACCCTCTTTGTTTCTGCTAGTCTTAATTAACCTCTCCCTAGGTTCACCAAATTTGTGATTAGAATTTTTTTTTTTAAGTTGGGCTTATGCTCACTAAGCAGGTTTTCTCATAGCTCTACTTGAAACCCCATTATTACCATTTTGAATGCTGCACTGTTTGTTCTAGAAACCCATCTTAGTAATTTATCCCATATCTCTATTTTTCCCTCATGGAAAATACAATTATTTTAATTCTTCTAATTGTTTTTCATTTCCTACACTCCAAATTTGTCTCTTTCCCCCAGGCATCTCTTCATCTTAGATCATTGACTGGAAAGGTCTTTTTGGCTCTTAATTCCTTATCTCTATTCCAAATGGACTAATATTGTACAGTGTTCAATAAAAAAATAATTTAATTTGTTATTTCTTTCATCATGCAGTTGCAAAATTGGCAGGCATTTAAGATGATTCTTTAGTTTTGGGGGTGCTAAGTGTGTCTCAATTTGAGACGTCAGTTTTAATGGGAAGTCATGTGAAACTTTGGGTAAGAATGAGCATTTGAATCAGTAACAGGTATAAACCTGCACTGTTGTTCAGTCCTGCATACAGTAGAAAATGTAGACCCTTCCTTGCTTTGTTCAGGAATAGCTATCACGTCGTTTCCCAGCTCCCACGGAGAGCGATGCACAGTGAATCAGAGCATTATATTCTCACTTTATTCTTTTAGTTATTTTGCTTAATCTCATGTAATAGCCAATTAACTTGATTTGCCTTCAGAGCTGGGGAAAAGTATAAATAAACCTGGCAGAAGAGCGAGATGGGAAGAAGCACAGAGGCTGGAGTCATGGAGGTGCCCTGTGTGAGCAACAGGAAATCAATTGCCATATGGTCAGTTATAAATAGGGCCATCACGCAGCCTCATCGCCTTTGACATGTCCAGGTTCTCTGCTCAAAACTTCTACTTGCAGATTTTCTTACCTTTGTTCACCCCAGCTAGCTTGTTTTAGGCAGAGCAGGCAAAAGTTTTGTTGGAGATTCTGGAACCTGCCGCTCTCCTGCTGTGGCTGGGCATAAGGGTGAGCTGCCTGCAGCGGGGAGTGATGTTAGCCTGGTGGTGGGACAGGGCAGGAGAGGACCATCACCTGAAAAAGGGATGGAGGCCTTCGGGTAGAGTCTCTCAAGCCATGTTTGCTTAGAAAGGTCATCTTTTTACTTCTGGAAGTATTTTCCAGGGTTTTGGCAGTCCATCTGGGCTGCTGTGTCTGCAGGTTTGTTTCTGTCTGAAAAAATACAATTGCATTTGGGCAAGTGATTTGGAGGGAGATGGTGTGAGTCACCTCCTCGCACAAGCCTGGGGACCCAGACACAGGGCTGGTGCTGATGTGCAAGGTGATGCTCCCGGCAACTGCATCTTCCATGTGCTTTCCCTGGCATCTTCATTGACTCTCCTTAAGGTAGAGCAGCCCTGCTGAAGTTGAAGAGATGAGATATTGCGAGTCAAAACAAAGGAAAAAAGAATTATAATAATGTGGTAAACACAAAGGTCAGAAATTATGACCTTATTTTTATCCTTAGAAACCCTTAGAGCTGTGAGGCAACCAAGCAGAGGTTTCAGGATTACAGCACAGATTGAGTTAACTGTTTCCTGGGTTCTTTGTGTACACGCTGTTGGATTTGGCACCTGTGAGCGTAGCTAAGCGACTAGCTTAGTGGGCAGGATATGGAGGTGTGGTTCTAGGTCATAGAAACGTGTCAGGGTTTAATACACCTTACAGCTTTTTTGGGCATTCTCTTCATTTTCTACATAGCTCTGGTCTATTTTCTCTTTGGCTCACCTGTGACTTTTGCTGGTTGATTAACTGGATGTCAGAGCAGCTTTCAAGTGCCCTCACGAAAATGGTCACAGAGTCCTACTTTCTGTCTGCCTGCAGATGAGGCAGGCTCTGGCTTTGCTTTTATTGAGTATCTTGGAATGCAATGCCTGCTCGGGGACTTGAAATAGAATTACACCCACTATATCATCCAAATTTGTCATATATAAATATAGATGTTGAGATGATTAAACACATTAGCAATTTTCAGTGGTTCTTTAATTCCATCATTCATTATTTTTATTTGATGAACCTCTTTCTTATGAAACTTATTAAAATGTTGGTATAAATCTATTCCAAATTCCCTTGATGACTATGTTTATACAAAATGATATACATAATGATCTGCTTTAGAGACTGCATTAGAAATGTGCATTGGTTTTTCAGTTTGTAAGAGGCTGCGTATCACTCTCATAAGAAATAATGACTAAGATTTTCTTTTTACATTAGGGAGCTGCAGGCACTCAGGCATGGACTCTACCTCGGTCTGAGTCTCACCCAGTGTTTCCTAAAGACTCCCATGGTATCATGAAGAGTTGGGTCAGATCCCGCAGCAGTACCTTCAGGCAACCCTCTTTTGGGCAGATCAGAGAGCACTAGACATGAAAGGAGACATAATGGGCATTCACTGAACTTTTGCTGTCCAGAAGTTACAACTTTAACTGAAACCATCACTTAAGCACCTGTGTAATCAGTGCATAGGTACTTCCAACAACTGATTCTTTTAGCCTCCTTTCAGTACAAGCTCTTCCTGAGGTTGCCTTGCTCCCTCCGTTGACTATAAAGAGAGCCTAGATAACTAGTTGAGATTAAACACCTAAGTAATTAGACAATTAAAGTAAAATGAGTTGAATCCCTCCCTGAGGGATTTTGCAGCTCCGTTGACCAGTTAGGCTCTGACACTAGTTAAGAGATAGGGACTACGCCTTGTCTTTTGGTTTACATATTTACCTTTAAAAAAACCCAAATGTATTTGGCTTCTCTGACACCTTTACAGTCTCGTGGAAGGCACTTGGCTTTCAGATATTTGCTCAGCAATACAGTGAAGCACGCAATTACATCTCAGATTGAATTTAAATATTAAATAATTAAAAAAAATCTCATTGATATCAATGGGTAAATGCTTCGGGTCCTATTTTAATTATAATCAAAATGTCATCTTTCTGAAAACAAACACACAGCTGCCTAAAATCTCCTCTAAAGTGCAAGATCACAGAAAGCATGTATATGTATATATTTTTTTTCCTCCCATAGCCTTCAGAGATCTGCTGAGCTAGAAGTTTTGTCTTTAATGATACTTTATTAATTTTTCTTCCATTAATTTTGTCTAAATACCTTCTTAGCACCATAAAAACTTTTTGGCACCTGCAGCACAGTGTGGCATGAAATGGTGTAATTTAATCTACTCCCAAAATAAATTGTTCATCACTATATCCTTGGCAGCCCCACTTTGACCAAGTCTATCAGAAAGCTGGTTCTGTATACTTAGCAAGACAGAAATATCAGTCAAAAGGGACCCATTACACAGCAAAGGTACAATGCTGGTGCTATGTCGTTCTGATTTGTGACACTGAACTCTTTGTTTCATAGTCCATGAAGCATTCTCCACAAAATTTCTAGAAGATACTGTGTGGCAATATGCTTCCATTCAAGTGCATTTGGTTTGCAAAACAAAAGTAATTTTTATTTTGACTCTTAAGAAAATATTTATAATTGTCTTCATTAGAAGAATCATTTAGTAACATTTAGTGAACAAGATACTTATCTTGTAGTTCATCAGAATTTTAAAGTGGAAGAGTGATGTCTTTTCTTTTGCTATTACATCAGCTGTTGTGCCATCACATTAGTCATGCTGACAACTCATATGGCCTGGCTGACCACATATTCTTAAGAAAAAGGATGTTTTCTTGTAAATGTTTTTGCTACTAATTCAGTGTCTTGCTGCTGTAAAGTTAATGATGAGTATCCAGGAAAGAATTTCTTTTCCTGGTAATGAAGTGTTTTTTATCTACCTACGTGAATCCTTTCTCTTACTCTCTCTCCTCCCCTCCCTTCTGGCCACAAGATAGGGGGGGGAAAAAAAAAAATCCTTGTTGCAATGTCTAAGTTCTGTATAGAGTTGTATGAGGCTTTTTTGTTTGGTTTTATTTTCTTTCCTGTCTCATAAGGAATTGTAGATGAGGAGGCAAATCATTCATAACATAAACTCAAAGGAGTAAGCTAAATCAATACTAACTCCATTATATCAATAGAGCTGAAAAAAGTGAAGGATCTGTTTTAATAATAGCTTTCTTAAATCCATGTAATTAAAATGGAGCAAAAGCTGTATGTTTCCTTGAGGCCACAGGTGGTATATGGGAATTAGGAAAAAGAAATGCCAGTCAGACTCTTATTGAACTCTGTATTTTCATTTTACTACTTGGATTTTAGTGTAACTGATTCCTAGGTGGGAAAAAAAAACCCATATATTTTCTTTCTTGAATTCAAATCTTATGTTGTCCTTCTACATACGTTGTAAATGTAGGTATGTTTAGAAGGACATTTACAAACACCCCCAAGCTTTCGGTGAGAATGGATTGAATGAGGATTACTTAGTGGGTCTTATATAAAAATGTTCTTAAAATATCCACCTTGATAAAAAAAACAAAAGCTCTTTCTTCTGGGAGTATCCTCTCTAATTATTCATAATTAATAAATAAACAAAGAACTGTGTAGTTTTACAGCAAGTAGCTATTAAAAGGCTCTTAGGACTAAAAAGACTTCCTGGTCAGAAAGCAAATACCCAGCTGTGCTAAAAGAATGTAGGACTGAATCCACAGAAATTTCTACAGAGCTTTCTTTTTTTTTTTTTTTTTTTTTTTTTGGTTTTAAATAAAA
>VFFE01007128.1:3629667-3695207 GCA_008921705.1 Burhinus oedicnemus | reverse complement strand
TTTTTTTTTTTTTTTTTTTGTTTCTGAGTTCAAGACAGATCATTTAGGACTGGAACATCACTTTTTAAACGGTTTGAAGCACACACAGTTTCACCCAAGCAATCCAACTTGATCCTGAACTCATAGGCTAAAGCTCCTGATTTTTAAGGCATCAAGTGGAAGATGTCTCGGCACAGGCTTTGATTAATGACAGTCCTCGTGGTTTGAGGAAGAAGGGATCATGCGTGGCTGGGGCCATGGCTGGGAGTGTAGGCTGGATGAATTCACTGGGTAGTTATGCAGTTAGATTTTTTCAGAGAGGACTTGACAAAATGCAGATGACCGTGGCTGCAGACCACACGCCAACGCATGCAGAGCATGCGCCGTGTCACTTGGCACAGCTGGGCAAGCACAGCCTCCATGGGCAGCAGGAGAGCAAACCTATTTTTCCTTCTCTTGGTGGGTTGTAATGCCCAGAAAAAGCCTTCTTCTGTACTTACTCTGGCTGGAAGTGTGTGACAGCAATACGTGGAAAGTGGTCTTATGCTCCTCCCTGTGAGCGGCTGCCCATTCCTGGGGCATCCCTGTTGCAGTATAGCTCATGGGTTCCCCTTCTCCCCGAGGCTGTGACTGGCTCAGGCTGCCCTGTCCTCTTCCAATGGACCCTCCGGGGAGCCCAAATTTTCTGTGTATTCTCATGATTTGTTGTAAATGTGCCCTGTCTTGTTATTGTTTCCTCAGCTTCCAGAACCACCCCCAGCTGTAATCAGCTCAGTGCTGCCAAACAACTGGAATAAGGGATTATTCAGACTCCTGTCCCTGCAGAATAATAACTGTTAGCTTATTTGCTTCTGTACTGGACCTTCCAACCCCTACATAGCACAGTGGAGGACAAAGTTTTTCTTTACTGATTCAGACACTACTGTTTTCTTTTTGGATTGTTATATTGAACACTCCCTTGATATTCTTTGCTTTGTTATTTCTTATTCCCACAATAAATAACCCCTTGGGATTTCTGTAAAAATAGCCCACGTAGCAGGCAATGAAAAGACCTTGTAGACAGTAAAATGCATAGGAACCATTTAGTTAAGCAACATACCTTTTGGCCTGAAGATCTTGCTTTCTTTGGAGCATCTTCATCCTCTTTCACCTGGGTTGTGGTCAAACCAGAACACTGAACTCTGAAGTGTCATTTTTAGTTCAGGTGCCAAGCAAAGTTTGTCCCAGCCTTACATTGTGTTACAAAGAACATTAAGAATGCCAAAAAAAGAATGTAAAAATAAAAAATTAAACATGCAACATATTGAGTACTTAAACACCCTGAAAGGAAAATATAGGTTGTCTAGTCCGAAGGGAGAGCCCTGGCATGCTGCAGAATCAGGTCCCACTCTTGTGGTTTTTTCCTTCTTTTGCCTAGACTTCATATATTCCCCCTCCCTGTGTAGTCATTTAATCAGGCAGAGTGGAGACATGCACTTTTGAGAGCCACCAGCGATCAAATAGAGCCTTTTTGGAACAATAAGGACAGGTATCCACTGAACGCAAGAAGGAATTGAATTTTTGTGCTAGTTATGACCACAGTTTAGAACATGCTGGACAAGAATCTGTAGTAAATGCAGAAGAGATTTACTTCCCAGAGAAGTACTCAGCAGGGTGTGGTACTTCTTCGTCCGATACCCGTAAACAGTCATGACATGAAAAATATACATGAAAAGAGAATAGTGGAGGAAGTCAGGGATGACATTTCAAACATTGGAAGTCTTTTCCTTTTCTTTTAAAAGAGATCTTTATCATAGAACTACTGGACCTTTGCTTGTGAACAATGTAATTATACATCCTAGACCCACACCTGTTGAGAGGAATTTATTAGTACTTATGGAAAGAAAAATGAGGAGCTGAAGGTGTTGACCTCTCTTATTAAAATTGACTTACTAGTGTTTGCACCACCTGTTGCTGCAGCATTTAATCAGTCTTTTTAGATTGCAGTAGGTATTAGATTAGTACCAGATGTTTCCAAACTTTGCTGTTATTCCAGTCTTTAAATCAGGGCTCCTTTAGAAACCATTAAACAACATAGCTCAGTACCTTCAACTCTGCGAAGTTTTGAGGAGGAGAAAATTTACAAGTTACTGTCTTCTCTTATAATCAAGGAAGACAAACTGTCAAATAGATCAGAAGGATCTTCTTTTGAGCTTGGCTATTTATGTACCATAGTCCTCCTCAGGAAAGCATTGACACAGCAGGATGATGCGTCAAAAAACTCAACAGAGGAAATGCATGTAAGCACAAAAGGTCAGCTTCTCTTAATAGTTTCAAAGAGAAAAACCTTGTCGCAGATGGTGAAGAAAGTCAGACAAGATTTAAGAGTGTGGTTTAACCAGGCTGCATATGTGTTAACTTAACATCTCTGAGAATTCAACTTGTTCGTTCAAGACAAGTATAATTCCACAATCTCCTGCATGAGGGAGGTCCCTCTTCCCAGCCCTTAACTGGTCCCAGAGTCACCACTGCGAGCCCAAGTGCCTTCTCTGGTGGGAAGGGGAGTGTGGGGGGACAGTGTGGCTCTGACACAGACAGATCCCCCCTTCCTCAACATTCTCAGCTGTTTTTGACAGTGATTATGAGTAAAGTGCACTACAACAGTGTGGACTGATAACACGAAGAGGTACTCAGGTGCTCCTACCACTACATGTGGTGGATGGTGTTTGGAGATGCTCCTGGAAGGAAGGCAAGGAAAGGAAAGAGGAAAAAGGTTCCTCAAGGACGTGTCTGACAGTAAAGCAAAAATTGCCTCCCTCTCCCCTAGAAGCAGCTAAAATGCAACTGTGTGCTGCAATCCAGTCAGCTCAGGATCCCTCACAGTCCACAGCACTCCTAATGAGGGCCTGCTAAAAAGGGGGAAGGCAGACAGAGGCACCAGCAAACCCTTATAACTCTGTAGCCCTCGTGTTGCTGGCCCAAAGTCAGCCTTCCTCGTCCCACCGCTGCTTTGAAGTGCGAAGGGCTGGAGCGGGCCCTGCAGTCTGTCATATATGGGAACAGTATTTGGTCCAGTCTTTGATCCTAGGATCCATAAAGAGGAATTATTCCCAATGAATGATTAGTAACAGCTCCTGTGAGATGCAGGTGACTGCAGGCTCTGAATGCTCCCCGTGTGTGTAGCACAAAGGACAGGAGCTGTTACCCCTCTGTTTTAGCAGGAGGCATGCCTGTTTTTTTTTTTTTTTTAATGCCTGTCAGTTTGGGCTGGCAAACCTCACCTGCAGTGGGGTGCAGATTATGTTTAACAAGCTTTGCAGAATGAATTGTTGGGGTTTTTTTTTCTTTAAAGGTTGAGAGGCACTTGGGGCATTATTTTCTTTTCAATTAAGACACTTTCACATTGCAAAGGAAGCAAAAGAAATACTCGTGTCTAAAACTTTTATACCCTGGATCTTGCTGCTTGTTCTTTAGTTGGGACACCGTATGTTGAAATAAGAAAGAAATACATGGTCATGGAAAAAGTTTTATTTTAACCATGACAAACACTTATTGTATGACTTACTCATGTGAAGTATTTTCCCTTTCCCACAGCCTGTAGACTGGACTTGAATTTCCATTTCTACACATACGTCAACAAAACAGTATAATACAGCAATATCACAGTGTGTCAGGATTAAAATAGGAAGTAGTGTATCTTCACTGTTTCCAATTTTAGGGAAACTGGAGATATAAATGCAAAATACCTGAATAAATGTGCAAAATACACAAATAATTATTTTTCCTTACAGGTTAAACCAAAAAGAAACGACTTTGTTCATTACCATGCAAGGCTAACTGGGAGTGGGAAGGAGCGCGTTCAGCAGGGGAGCACTGCCAGGGATTAATGCTGCGTAAGAAACCGTTTGTTTCATGTTTTACAAACACATTCTGAAATACCTTTTTTTTGTCGAAAAGCAGTGCGGTAAGGAGCGGTGTTTTAAAGACAAATATATATATGAAATCAGATTCTTTCTTATGAATCCCCTTAGGTTTTTTCAGATACTGTTGTTTTACCTTTTCCCTGGTAAAGGTTGAAACATGAGAGGTAATGTCACAGAAGGGTGTCACGCAACTTTGAAAAATATATTCCACCATGGCAGTTCTTGCTTAGAGCCTAAGTTAAAGCTGACTGAAGTTACGAGGAAAATTTCATGCTGTCAGTGAACATGGATTCATGATATTCACACGAAGATTTCTGCTTGCATAAAGCAGCCATGGATTCTTTTGACTGTAACTGGGCAGATTATTCACAACCAAGAATTAATTTGCTTTTGGATTCAGTACGCAGTATCATCTAGGCCATTTGATGGCTTATATTTTTCCCGAATGAAGGATTTGCTGTTTTTCTTACAGATTAGCTCCTCTTGCAGCTAAACAACATGTATGTGAATGGAATTTTATTTTACTTTGAGAAAATTCTCAGCCTGAATATATTTTTCTTTGACATGTCCTTAATCAAAACTTTCTTCAGGCAAACTTTTCTGATATGCTAATGGGGATAATGCATGAACTGAGGAGACTCAACTGAAACTTATTTGGAAATTGTTCAGTCCTCCTCACCCTTCCCCACCAAGCCTTTCTGCTCAGTTTGTTGAGGGCACTGGTGTATGGAAGTCAGCAACAGAATTTTCCAGACGCTAGGTTTTATGTCTTTAGTATATTTATATAAACTACTTAACAAACCTTCTAAATTCAACTACATTGTTTTTGTTTAAGACAGCAAAAGGTGCTTCCCACTAAGAACTTAGCTAGAGCTGATAGACACTGACAAACTTGTAAGACGGTGCATTTTGAGAGAACTTGGTGTGCTAAATTATATATTTCCACTTAGGGAATTGTTCAAGAGAGCAGTAATAGTGTAAGCCCATAGGTGTTATGGTAAGTACATCCATCGTGTCAGAACAGTTGTATTTAATAAAGCTTTATTCCCAACTACGGAGAGCTTTTAAGATGTTTTCCACTTGGGTAACTGTTTTGTTTTGTGAGTTTTAAAGATTCAGTTATTAGTTTAGGGAATTTGAAAGTAATGGTAAAACCCAAACTGTAAAATATTGTATCAAATATTTAGATTGGTGTGAGCTGAGTTACATGGAGACATGTAGTAATATTTCTTACACAACACAGAACAACTGTTATGGCACCACCGTTAAATGGAAGGTCACAATATTTCACACAAAACAGGGAATTTTTATGAACATGTTTAACTTAACTTTGGGTCATAGGATTGTACAATGCTTTTTATTATATGTTGCCTAATTTTTAGCAATGCCTGATTTCATGCCATGCAACTATGTGCTTTACAATATAAAAGAAAAATA
The DNA here is from genome assembly GCA_008921705.1 of Burhinus oedicnemus. Classification (NCBI taxonomy): domain Eukaryota; kingdom Metazoa; phylum Chordata; class Aves; order Charadriiformes; family Burhinidae; genus Burhinus; species Burhinus oedicnemus. The sequence continues at coordinate 3,689,889 of VFFE01007128.1, read as the reverse complement.
TGGAGTTTTAATAAATGAATTGATGCAATTCAATTTTGTTCAAAACTGATTTTATTGGAAATACAGAAAAACCTGTTCAGTGACTCAGTGGGAAGCTGGTCACCATTTAGCACCAATGTATCATGTATAGAAAGATAAATGTCATTTTACTCTTCCCCTTCAGTGTACTACAGAAGTGGTAATAAATGCAAAAGCAGCAATCTTAATACAAATGACAGAAATATTTGGGCACTGACCTTTCTCTTAACAAACCACTTCTGATAAGATGTGTTGAGTTTGGTTTTTTGCCAAGTAACATGGGCAGAAATAAATAATTTGAGGTGTTGGAGAAGAAAATACTGAGATTACAATATAATGATAGCTGCAGATTTGGCTATTTGGCTTTTAATGACCATAACTGTTTTAATATCAGTGAATTGATTATCACAGAGAACATGCTGTTTGTTGCTGCCAGTAAGTCATTTTTGGTCCATGTTGCTGGGCTTCACAGGTCTAAAGTCAACTGCCTAAATTCCTAAGTTTCTGTGGCAAATTATTTTGTTGGGTGGCACCTCTGGATGTTTTGGATCAGTCACTAGTGAATACACCGTGCAGGTACTGTAGGCCATCTGAACAGGAAAGGTATGCTCTGGCCACCCCAGCTTGGGGCCTCCCTTTGCTGTAGAGCAGGTGACAGTCCCAGGAAACCTGCTCTCTGCAACATCCCTCAGTGGGATAAAATGTTCACAAAAACCTAGTAGGAAATCTCTGCAAGTAGGGAAAAGTCCTCTGGTGGACAACACCTAGGTATGTCCTTGTCCTCTTACCTTGGAGCTAGTGTTCCTCAGTGTCAACACATCTCAAGCCTTACACAGCATCTGCGAGTTGGGTATTGTGAAAAGAAATGTATTGCAAGGGTCTCTGTTTTTGTCACATTCCCCGATTTGAGTTGCCTCCATCCTTTTAGGTATGATTGATATTGGACCAAAGGTGGCTCTGTTTTTTCAAGTTCTCTGGTACGAGGCACAACAGAAAAGGGCAGCTGTGCCACAGCTCACTTTCACCGCTTCAAAGCAGCGTTCTTAATTTGACTGTGGCCAGAAGTACGAAGAGAGACTACACTTAGGGTGAGCTGTAATTCTCTTTCTCTACACAAAGGCGGCACATAAAATTTTCATCTATCAGGCCTTTTATAAAACAAACAACAAACAAAATATCTACATAATAATCTGTGGTTTAGAAACAAGGATTTTTTTTTTCCTCTCTCTTTCTAGTTCACATTTGTCAGAGATAGGCTTATTTGTGTTTTATGATTTGTTTGGTTGTTTTATTTTTTATAAATGCTTTTTTAAATTATTAAAGCCATGAATAAAATGAGGACTAAGTAATTGGGTGCTTTTTAGGGGGGAAAAAATATCAAAGGAATAAGACAGAAATGGAATATGTTTATGGTATTTTTCTCTGATGTGTGAAACAATATAATCTTTCATTATAGAAAAGGAAAGAGTAAAATGCTTTTTGCATTGTTTTGGGTAAAAGCAAATTTAAGACTTTAAAATGTGTTTATCGGGAAGTGAATTTAGCTTCCTTTAGGCAATAACATCTTATTTTAGTACTGAACGTAGATTTCATCTGAACTTAATAAAGGTTAGATCTCTTAAAAGCTTTCCTCTCATCTCCACATCAAAGTACAAATCCAGTTAATTCTGTGAGATTCTGAGAGCACAATGAAAGTGTATGTGTAAGTTGATTCTATAGCTCAGTACCTATACAACACTTCCAGAGACTTCATGACACTGTAGATAAAACTGGAACCTCAAATGCAATGTCAAATGAAATAGATTTGTGAATCTTGCAAATTATTTTGAGATTTCACAAAATTTTTGCACTGAATGGCCATAAAGTAGGTGCTCTAGAAATCTGGTTGTGAAAAATCTATGGCAGGCTTACATCTCCAGAATTTCAGGTTATAGGAGTCAGGATGTGGGATGCCTACATTCAAGTCCCTCCCAACTTAGATATCTGAGGTCAGAATGTCTAACCACTAGACTACTGCCTAATCGTTCCAAATAACTTCTGTTCTGTATCCCAAATAATCTGATGCTCAATGGAGGGAGGAACCTGAATTCAATTGTTCTGCTATTGAGCCATTCTTTTGCTCCCATGAACAGACATTAATCTAACATGGGAGAAAATAAAGAGTTGAGTTTGGATGAGTGACAGAGGCTGGCTGTGTAGGCTGGAGATTTGGACACTCTCCTGAAATGCAGAAAAGCTACATTCAGTTCCCTTCTGCGTGAAGTTCTGTCCTGCATCCCAGGTGAGCCCTGTTTACCAGCCTATATTTTATGCAAGAAATATATGTTACATGTTATCTCACTTTCTTCATCTTCTTTTTTATCAGATATCCTTTTGACTGAATTTAATGAAAACTTGTGAATATTCTAGTGCTGAGAAAAAACAGTCTTCAACAAAAGTATTTTTGGGAGCTCTGTTCTGGATGGCTTTTCTACTGAAATAAAAAATTTTCATTGCAATGAAAATTCCTTCATCTAGTTCACTAGCAGAATAATTCTGGGGAATAGAAAAGTTACCTCTAACCCTCTGCTCCTACTGTGTATCAAAAAGGATAACATTAAAGAATCACCCACAAATAGATCCACCATAAAAAGACTTTATATTGATTTGCTAGGTTACAATGTAATTTTTTTTGCATTGGAGAGAAGAGGTTGTTCTGGATGCATTAAAACAAATCCGCTCTCTTGCTGTTTGGCTTGCAAGAATTTGAAAGTCATTTCATACTCTGTTATTATATCTTTTAAAAAATAAAAATAATTTAAAATTGTTTTACTTCCAACCTGTTTTGGTTGAATGTGTTTGCAAAAACCTTCTTACAATGAAACAAATTTGGATGAAAAGAAAACAATTTTCTCCTCCCCAAATCAATCTACCGTCTCTTATTGCCTTTTGAAGTACTGCATTCTTGCAAGCAGTAGTCTCAAAGGGAATTCAAAAAGCCTGATTTTTGGCAATTAAGTTAGCTGACTTGACTTTTTGAGCTTTCTTGAGAGGTATTTGAGGGAGACACGTTCTTGGGGGGAGAAAAGATCTTCTTCTGAATTGTCATCCAGAAGATCCTATCTTTTCCAGAGACTATGGAGGAGCAATAGGAAAACTAATTTCCTAATTCACATCCTATGATTTCAGACACCTAAATTATGTGGATGAATACCCTTCAAAAGGATATCTTACAGTGGCATTACAACAATCTTAGCAGGGCACGACTGTGAAATTTAAATCTTTTCACAAATCATCTTGGTATTTTCAGTGGCCCTTTAGTTTTTCTGTACTGTCCTACAAACCTCATGTGTTTAGAGGTAGTTTGAAATACAGAAACAGGTAAAACCAGAAGAAATAATTTTTGCTATTGACCTGTAGGTATTCAGTAAATGGGTTTCTGTTCTTAATTGCTTTGTGCTTAGTACATGAAAGTACCTCACTGAGTAAACAGGGAAAACAGATTTCTATACTCACAGTCTGAATGTTAATGAATGACAATAATGTTTGCAGCATATATTATACATATGATTGAAAAGAGAGACAAGTCAAGTCATGTGTATGGGCATTAAAGTAGTCCTTAATTACAGGAATAGGATTATCTACTCCCATTGGTTGGATGTTCAAGTTTTCAGAATCCATTTAGCTCCAATTTCTGGAGGTCTTTCATCATTTTTGGATGTATGTTTAAAGATAAGGAGTAGAACATTTAAAATATTTTAAGACTGCATTCTAGAATTTTATAGACAATGTTGAAGGAGTGAAGTTTTCTAAGAATAATATAAATATGTTGTAGGCAAATAAATTTGAAATTGTTTTCATGCATGAGGATGCACAGAAGGTGGCCTTTGGGAAGGAGATGAAAGGGGCATGAAAGTGGCATGACTGGCAAAGCAGAAAGCGTGAGAAGAATGTAAAACAAGACCAGGAGAGTTGGGCAGCATGGCTGGTTCCTGCAGCTCTGAGTGCGGATAGTGTGTCTAGTGCAGTGAAACCATCTGAGAAGTTGATATCACTGAATCTGTAACTGAGGGGGATATTTTTGACTGTCTGATTTTTAATGCCTGTTGTTTTCCAAGAAATAACCTCATTTGATATTTCGGAGAGAGCTAGAAGAGATGCTTAGGTTACAGTATATATTTTGGGAAGAATTTTATATGTTTAAGCTTTGACAATATTAAAGTAGGAATTTTGTAAAAGGAGGGGTGGGTGTGAGGCATTTCCTAAATAATCGTTGTGTAAGCATAAATGCCTAATATTTTAGACATGACTGTCGTAAATTTGACACTCTTCTTATTTCTGACACATCCTGCCGTTTGTGCACTGCACATTTAGACTCCAGAGACAACTAACAACAAATATTTGCTGTGAAAGGTAAAAGTAAGATAGTGGGAGAGATGGATGAAGGAGGGAATAGAGAAGAGACTAATATGCGAAGCCAGAGACAAAGCATTGTTGTCCTGAGCCTCAGAAGGCCAAGGCCTCTGTACTTCAGTTAGTCCTCGGGACTTTTGGGTATGCAGCAGCAGTCGGTATTGTTCTTTACCTTGTGAATGATTGGCAGGTTATTTAAAGGCAAAGCAGATGCTTCTACCTAATTGAATGCAAAAAATTAGTTTGAAAGGTCTTTCCATTGCCCCTTCCAGTTTTGGTAGAGCAGTGAAGGGTAGTGATGTTGAAAGGAACATGCATATTCCATTTGTACTGTCTCTTAATCTAATGGCAAAACATAATTATTTTAGTAGAGGTAAACTTTTGTGCTCCCGGGAGTCCTTAAGTAATTTTTGGATTAAATAGCCATACTTAGTTTTCTCTTGTAAGTGGTGTCACTCCACTCTCAACTTAATTATAGCTTGTTTGAGTAAGCTTCTGTGTAATGTCAAGTTTTCCCAAATGGCTCTAGAAGGTCAGCAAAGGTCTGCTGTTAATACTTTCCACAACAACTGAAAGGCTTTCCTTGTTTAAACAACAGTCAGGGAGAACACAATTAGATACAATTACCTAATTCTTCTTGTAGTGCTCAATGGCAACTGCCAGAGTAGTGGAACAGTAAAGATTAGAGTTTAAGAAAGATGTTGCTTTCGAGAGTAAGTTTATTGAAACTCTTAACACAGCAATTGATCTTGCTTAGCTACCTTACACACTGCAAAAGAGTGAAAGCACAAAAATGCAGGAATAAAATACTTTCAAGAAATCCCAAGCTGGAAAAAAAAATAGATATGCTTCAGAAATTTGAGCAAGACCATCATTTTGGAAAAAGCATAGAAATTGACACAGTGCATGGGAAAAATGAACCTCTCTAATCTAGTGCCCTGTACCTGGCAGTTTCTAGAAACGACCTGCATGCAAACACATGATTTCTCTATCATAATAGACATGTTCCAAATAGTCCAGTAATTATTTTAAGCAAGGCAGAGATGTTTCAGAAGAAGGTGAGAGAAACTCCTTAGATTCTAACTGCTATGGGCTGGCTTGGACTCTTTGCAAAATGCTTAATTTGATTCTTAAAATAGCGGTTTCCATTCATTATTAGAAACTAAGTTGAACTACAGGACAGGGGGAAAACCCAAATGTAAGAACAATCTTGAAGCAAAACCTTTTATTTCAGTCAAGAAAGATGTATCAGTTTAGCATAAAGCAGATTCTATTTTTTCACTACTTTTTGACCATTTAATGAAAGTAACTTCTATGCCAATGTTTTCTGACCTCCTTTCTATACCCTGTCTCAGTAACTACTCACGTAACCTGCCCATGGTGAAACACTATTGTTTTCCCAGTTATGTCCAGATTTTCCTGAAGCATGAGTTTGATTCTCTTTTTTTATCTTTATTCTCTCATGCACCTGAAAGCAGTCTCATTACCCACATTTACTTCCCTGGATTTCTATCACACTTGTTCATAATGACAGCACTGAGTTTTCAGACAATTTCTTATTTTCTGGTGATTTAATGTCCCCATGGCCTTACATTAAGGTAAATGCATTCTATATTTTTAATAAAAATAAATGGCAACAAACCAAATAATTCCAAGTGTGGAAATGTCACATATTTCTACCATGGTAATGTAATATCTGGTGTGGATTTCTGGGAGTTTGAAAAAGTCAATAGTTTTCCCCTTTTTAACTGATCTTTTTTCGGTTGGATTTTTGTGCTGTTCTTCATCTGATCACTTTGGGATTCTTTTTCTTTCCTTACAAACAAGTCCTCCTGGCGCTGCTGGCCACAGCAGAGAAAGGAGCAGAGCCAGAATGCCTCCTGCGTTTTTCCCTTCTGACTCCTTTGAAGGCATCCAGCTTCCCACAGGGAGCGTGTAAAAAGCTGTCTCTGGGCTCCTTACAGTGAGGAGCTGTTTGCCACCCCAATGCTGAAAGGAACCGGGCAGGATGGTCTCCCACAATTAATCACCAACCTCTCTTTTTGTATGTATTTTTCTGTTAAGATTATCAGGATGATGTGTAATATTTACATAATGGCACAGTCTTTTTTATTTTTATTTATTTATTTATTTATTTATTTAAAATTCAGATGCTAAGATCTTAACCCATAGCACATAGCCGGCTGCTGGCAGTGAAAGTGGAAGTGCTTATTTAGCAGTACCACACATGGAGTGAGGTCCTGCGCTTTCCTCTGCGGTCCTGGTCCTGCCCGCGTGCTGGGACCGTGAAGCAGAAGGACCACCTGCAAGAGCGAAAGCGCAGACGGCGCTCCGTGTCGGGGCCATTCCTGAGCGCTCTCCTGAGACTGCGGAGGCGAGTGCTGGCCGTGCTGGGGTGGTGGGGACACCTGCCTACCAACAGCAGCGCTCGCCGCACCAACTCATTTTACATAGGCTGCTGCACACCTGCCAAATGGCAGTAACTTTAATTTACTGTCAACCAGAGACGTAAGCCGGATACACAGCAAGTGACCCAGCAGGGCAAACCTTCAGATCACCTTTCCAATCCCATGGGCCAGCTATTTCTTAGCGGTGGTTTCTCTGCATTTTAAAGACATCGACATGTGTTAAACAAAACCAAGTGGAAAAAATGGCATGTGAATGCAAACCCCTTTTATACTCATCTGGCAATACTCTTAAATGTTGTGACTTAAAAGGGAAAAGGACAGATCGCTCCAGTATTATTAGAGAAAGTTTGGGTGGCATACTGATGTCATGGGATTTAGAGACGAGTGATATCTCTTCTTACACAAAGTAATCTATGAAGTTACAAGGTAGAAACATCCAGTTGAAAGGCTTTGACAAGGTAATGAGAATTAGTTTCTATAGTAATAGATAAATTTCTCCCCAATGCAGTAACATTTTAGGTGATCGTATCTAAGATACATACCACAACATTCCCTCCCCATGCATATATATAAACCCTTTTTAGTTTTATGTGTGATATGAATTTTAAGGTTAGTTAAAAAACAAAAAATATTTTAACTTGGTTCTTGTTGAGATTTCAATGAATACAATTATTTATTTTCACTTTTGTCAAATGGTAAAAGTTAACTATCTTCATGGCTTTCTACAACCACTCTTCAGGCCAAGACATTTTATTGAGCTCTAGCACTTAATTTTTTTTTTTTTTTTTTTTTTTTAGTTTTGTCATTTCAAAATAGTTGCACGTTAATGCGTACCATTTAGCTAAAATCACTTCTATGCAATCTAGACTAATTGTGCATGGACATGAATAGATCTATGAACACGTGAAAATCTGTATGTGCCTTGTTTCTGCTTAACTTGGGATGATCTGTGTGTGCGTAGATGCATGTAAGTGGACACTCTGCACACACTACATAACTTTAAAGCATGTAAACTGGGACAGTAAAATAGAAAAATTCCAAGTATTGGAGAGTTCTGGCTTTAAAGGTGATTCTAAAAGAGATGACGTTAATGTGATCAAACTGGACCACGTACTCAAAGCCCATGTCACTCATTTTTCCATGTGATCTGACCTATTGGCAAGACTAGTGGTTATCTTAGCGCTGCAGTCCCCAATTTTGTCTAAAGCTACCCATGATGTCAAGAACTGTCATTAATGGGCCTGATATTTGTTGTATCATGGCAGTATGTAAAAACTGTGTCTATTCAAAGAAAATGCAGTCAATGTTTTTTGAGGATCTGTCTCTGTCACCAGAAAGAAAATGTCCTTCTGAATTTCAGTTCTGTTCCTGAAGGAAGAAAACATTTTTTTTTTTTTTTTTTTCCCAAGTGAATCTTGCTTTCTCCTGAAGAACAAACACATGCTTTGCCAAGGAGCTAAATATTAAGTGGCATTTTCCAGTTTTCACCATTTGGTCTTTCCCTGAATAGTTTTCATGCAAGAGGGTAAATTTTGCATTGTTTTTGACTCTCATCTTTGTACACCTTTTTGACTTCTGACTATACAAATGTAAATATGACTGCAAAATGATCACCAATATGTGCAAATGGAGAATTGTGACCTGGAGGTGGAGAACAACTAACTTCTGCTTTAAGAACAAGTATTTGCTTTCAGTTGGTACTGTGCAGGTCCTACATCTGCAAAGCTTGTGCAAACAATTCAAGGAGCTGAAAGATGTGGGATGCCTCAGAAAAAAACCAAATCTGAATGAAGTTGTCCAAAGAATGGTCACCATAGATGTGTGAGGACACTCTTCCTTTTACTGTGATGGCCTAGGCCTATTGGGCTCCACAAGTTTGTGAGCATTTTGGCCCAGCTTTCAGATCCCTCTTCCATTTTCTTTAATGAACCAGGTCTAGATGAGGAGAAGTGTTTTCCATGGGTGCGTAAGGATAGGAAGCACGTTGTGTTCCTTCCTTTCCTAACATAAATATATGGCAGTGGTCGTTGCTCTGTAGAAGAGGGAGAGAAATGGGAAGGAAACTTCCCAAGAGCAGCCACAACACAGAGGTGGTGTTTTGGCATGGTGGTTTTCATCCTCTGGCATCAGCTCATTCCTGCCTCTGACAGCGTAGCCCTGCATTATTCATGCGTGCAGGGCTGTGAAGTCGGGGCCACTGTATGATCTGTGCCGCACTGTATGTCAAAACAAGTCACCAGCCCACAAAGGTTTGCTCCCCTAGAAGAACCTGTGGGACGTATCGTGAGCCAGATCCATCCGTGCCGCAAAGGGATTCGTAGCTCGTTCCACAGCAGTGCTTTTATCTGAGGTGCCACAGATTAAAAGGCATCGGTGAATTAGTTATAAGTTGGCTTCAGTCAGTGAGGCTGCTGAGTGGTCCTCCATACACGTGCTTTATAAAGCAAACAGGACGTGTTGATTTCTGCAGAAGCAGCTCTTAGCAGAAATTTTTTTTGTTCTTTAGTTTTGGAGGGAGTTGTTTTATCTGTAAGTACTCTATCTCTGGAAGACATGAGCTGCATCAAACTTGCTGTGTGCACTTTTCTTCTGCCAATCAACTTCTGGAGGGTGTTTCTGTCTGGAAGTAATCCTTGGTATTCTTTATATTTTGCAGTTTGAAAGAGGAGGAGATGCATTTATTTCACTAATTGTGTCCCCATTTCTCTCACTCTTAGGTTTTTTAATTTTTTTTTTTTTTATGACCTTCGGGTATGCAGTATCATGGGGCGGGGGGGGTGAAACCACAACCTTTTACCAGCTTTTATTAGCAGTCAGCATTACGGAGGGTTTGCTGCCTGCTTGTGTCTGTGAAAGCATTGTGTAAACCAGGAGTTGTGTAGTAAAACCCTGGGCTTGTCCAAGGGGGGGAAAAAACCCCCAACCCCACAACAAAACACAAAAACCCCACCACGTGTTATCTGCAATGGTTTTCTGTGAAAGGCAGCTTTGATGGATTGGCCTTCAAATGACAGGTCCATGGACTGGGTGCTGTTGGCGCTGTGACGTCATACCGGGAAACGCAGCACCATACACAAAACCAGTGACATCCAGTATTTATAAAGGAAGAATTCGATCATCTTTTACTCCTGTTAGTCGTTCAGGATGATAATGGGAGACATGCACCGCTACCGCAGCATGCTGGAGAAAAGGTAGGTTTTTGACGTGCTGCCAGACGCAGTGGGTAGTAAAGACTGGTGGCTGGCTATTTCCTCCCGACGCGAGCGGCTGAATGCAAGCTCTATTAAAGACAAAGGCAGGACAAAGGAGGAAGAGGCTAGACAAATATGATTTGTGTCTCTTTCTGCTCACTTCTAGGTGTGGACTTTCAGATGTAAATACAATAAAAGGAAAATAGAAATGAGAACAGAACAAAGTTGTCTGTCAACATGACTTCTGTGACAGATTTTTCTTGCTGTTCAGCAATGATTCTAATTCAATTGCTGGCTGCTGTGAAGGAGATGAGATGCCAGAAGCAGAAGCGCTGCAAACCAGAACAAAAAATAATTACTAGTAGAAATGTGCTGCAAATAATTCCCTTGAAAATACAGTTGCATTGTTCCTCTAGCTTGCTTATCCCCCAAATATTTTTGTTTTCTAATCATTGAATTGAAACACATTTCAACGCTATGAAACTTTGCACCTGATGACATAAGAAATATCTGAGCAGTTATGCACAACCTGATATCGTTATATTCAGGAGATTTGCAAACCTAATTTCCTTGAAAAATCTTCATCAGATGGGCTTTTTAGAGAGAGGGCGGGGGGAGGAGGGAAGCAGGGAGAAGTCTGTCTGGTTTGGCAGGGAGAAGTGTTTGTTTTGTTTTGGCTGCTTAGTTTGTGCTCTAAAATCAATGGACATCTAAGCGTGTTCTGAATGTGTTTCTTTTTATCGGCCCTGGTCTGTTGCAAACGGGTACCTGGGTATAGTTCAGACCAGCAAAACCAGCTGAAACAGGAGTGCCCTGGCTGTATGACAGCGCTCGGACAGGACAGACTGCCTGTGGCAGTGGCTTGGCTGAGGACGCTGACCAGAGCTTGTAATTACGGCAGCTGTAGGGACAGAAATGTGCCACATTTACATCTAGAAAAGCCTTCTACTAAGCAGAAAAAAACCTATATGCCACTCATGTCCGGAAGTGTGCCCAATGCTGGAGAAAGATAAATGCTCGGACCTTTATAATGTTGTAAAATGAAGACATAAGGTGGTGGGGAATTGGGAGCTTTCTTTGTATCTTCATGGGAATTGTTCTTTACGTGGCCCAATACAGTTGACTGAGTAGACTGCCAGACAGGCACCAAAATGCACCAGTATAAGGGGTAGGTTTTATTCTCACCATTTTCCTGATTGGACCAGCAGATGGAAATGGAGATGTGATCATTTATCTTCAAAATTGCCCTAGTAATCTGCAGTGTTAGCACAGATTACGTTATAATTGCTAGAACTGGAATAAAAGAGATTGCGGCATCTGTAAAGCTAGTGGTAAATTTAAAGGATATAAAAATCAGCTCCATGTCAGGGGACATTCTCACTAGTATATTACATTTCATGTACACAAATGTAGCGATGAAAGAGCAGAAGCTTATGACAAACATCATTTGAATTTTATTGTTGAATTTTCTCTGCAGCTGGTCTAGAGAAGTTACTCTAAAATACAGCCCTCGCAGCCCACGCTAGTGCAGCGCGACACTGTGCAGAGCCCAGCCCGGGACAACGAACTGAACGGCACAGTCCTGTCAAAACTGCTATGGGACAGGCTTTTTTTAAGCGTCTCTCTCCTTACAATTTTTTTTTTTTATTTCCCAATTTAATATCACTTCAGTCTCCAAGTTGTTTAATTTCACAGTAACAGATTTATTTTTCTAAGCTACAGGCAGAAAAAAGGGAGACAAGCTGAGACTAAAATTAAATTAGGGTTATGTACTTAACTGATTAATTAAGGGCAGGATTTCTGTCTTACACCTACTGCAGAACTGGGATAAGGTTTTGTCAGACAGTTGTTTACAGTCTTACAAATGTATGGGTCCTGATTAACTGTGTTTACAGCCAGAGAGAAATTTTAGCGCAGCGTCGAACGCTTTGATACAACCCCCGCCTCCACGTAAACTGTTTGCCCAGTTCTGTGTACCACAACCGTACAAAGCTATCGGATATGTTCTTGTACTGGTGAATCACACAGAAACCTCCAGAATAAGGGTTTAAGTGATGAGGGTTTCCTTTAAACTTCAAATAATAAGCTAGAGCTGCCACTGTTGCTCAGCCTAAGCTATAATATTATAGGCATACAAAGAAAACTTCAATTTATGAGGTTCACATTGCTCTGTCTTCTAAGAAATCAATCATTCACAGTGGAAAGTACTAGAGTACATTATCTTTTTATTTTGCTTTTCACTTATTTCTTTGGTGTTTTTCAGGAATTGTTGAAAATTCCTGAGGAAAATGGGGCTAAATTTTGTTCTCTGCTCCACTACAGACTTACAGAGAACTTTTCTAGTTTCACTTTGGTTTTGGCAAGAAAAGAATTACCCTTATAATAGCAACAACTGCACTGTCAGGAGCATAAAAGGGCATGGACTACTAAAACCGCAAAAGATATAATATGGTGTAACATAGGTGAATACAAAATCAGCACTGTTGATTACACTCTTGACTATTTCACCACACATTTATCATAATCAGAAAACAACAAAGGGAGCTGTCAAAAATAATACAAGCCAATGTTGTTATTTTGTGTGCTGCTCTCAGAGCCATACAGCTCTGGAAGAAATCCAAATAGTAACTAAATTGAATAACATTCTGCAATTCAAAGAGATTGTGATGGGAAATGGCAGGAGCTAATGAAATATGGTGCAAGTTTAACAAACACCATTTCAAGATGGGATGTTATTGCACAAACAGCAGTAAAAACTCATCATAGAGATGATGAGCAGACTATGACTGCAGTAACACTCTATTGCAGGAAGATGACATTTTAATTTAGCTGACTCTGCAATCCTGAGGGTTAGATTTAACCTGTTGCTGAAGACTGCACCTCACACCATAGCAGGAGACCTCATCTACTGCTTCCTCTGAAGAGCGTGGCTCTGAGCTGAATGCCTTCATAAGCCGTGAGTCCAAGCAGGCGCATTGGGTGTAGTGGCTGTATCCCCTCTAATTTCTGCTCTTCTTAGGCAGTTGGATTACAAACTAGCTACAGGCTCTTTCCATTATAAAATAACTAGCTGCAGGACTCTGCTGGAGCACATTTCAGCACAACTGGTTGTTAAAATCACAGATGATTTCTGAAACCATCTTTGGCAAGCTTTGCTCCCGGCTGATTCTGTTTCCTCCCTGGAAGCTGTATCTCCATGCTTAACTAGCAGGAGGCTCTTCTTCCCCCTAATCTATTTAGGCATAGACCCAAAAGTATTTGCTCTCTGCCCTCTGTCCCCGAGTCCCTGTGCTCTCTGGCATCCCGGCCCTGCTGCTGCCCAGAATGATCGGCAGGAGCTTGGTAGCTCATCTGGATCAGGGCTGCCTTGAGCTGGACTTTTAGGTTTACACTTTGTAGAGTGACAAATATAATTTGGTGCCTTAATCTCTGGAGGGTCGTCTTGAAACACCTGAAAGGCTCCCGATTTGCAAAGAATGCTATGTGCAACAAGCTGCGGAAAACTATGTTTCTTAAGGGGTGTGAAGCTGGGAACTAAGAACAGCGAATTCGCTAGTCAGCTGTGAATACCATCTGAAGAACTTTGATACACCAAAAATAAAATTCTCTTGTAGCTCTTAGCATTCTGTTAATTATTTTGCTTTATATTTTGAAAAACTGACTTGTGATAACTTGAAAATCATGTGTTTAGAAAGAACAAATTTCAACAGTTTGCTTCGTGTGCGTAAACAGGCAGAACCTTCCCTCATCAATTTTGGCAGGACTAGATTATGAAGCATAGGGGTGGTCGGTACTTTAAAGAAAGGGGAAGGATTATTTTATTTAGAGGTGTCACAAAGCAGTTCACCGCTTAGAGAATTAAATTGGTTTTATTTTTTTTAACCTTGGGAAATACCTAAAATATATGGAATGAAACCAGATTGTGCTGCTTGCCGTTGTCTCTGTTGTGCATATGTCTGGTACTCTGATGCATGCTAGAACATCAAAGTAGCGTTTCTCTCTTTTTGACACAGAACAAACAGAACCACTTCTACTCTGAGTCATCAGACAGATGTTGCTTTGGTGACAACATGCTACATACACGCTAGCTACAGCACATGTGGCCATCTTCTCTGACATCTACACAAAGTTGAAGTACACTTGTGCCAATAATACAGTAAAGTAGGAACCGGCAGGGAAGACCAGATGAAGCATGGAGGAATAATAATGATTTATTCATTATCCTCCCTGTTCACTGGGATCTAAATTGGATACTAATTAAAAGATCGAAAAATTCAGCTTGCAAGTAAAATGGCTTTATCTCTGTTTTAGGTGACTAGTGGGTGGATGGCTATAGGTGAAGGGTGATGATCAGGTCAAGATTAAAGAAATTATTTAGGTTCCTAAACTTGAACTGAACTGGAATATGTTAGGCACATAAATTAGAATTGTAAGCCCAAATATTTTTTTTTTTTTTTAATTTGGACTCTGGACTAGAGTTAAGAAGTACCCATACAGATGACCTGATCAGTTGCAAAGTCTGTGGCTGCAGAAGGAAGATTTGGAGCACACTTGAGCCTTTACTGTCTAAAAATCTTTGCAAGAGCAGGTCTGAGGGTGGAACTCTGCAATTTCCTTTGTAACCCTTGCAGAGAGGAGCTGACACAGAGCTGTTAACAATTACGTGTATGAGGGACTAAAGGGAAAGCTCTGAGACTGCTGTAGGTTTAGTTACTACTACAACCTCATTTTCTTTTTCAGAAATAAAAAGAAAAACACAGGTGGGATCCTTAAATTTTCTGTGAGTCTACTTCTCCTTTGGGCTTAATCTCATTTACATTAGAGCGAAGTTGTCTCTTACATCAGTTTCAGATGAGATTGGCAGTATTTCTTTTCTGCTTTGAATTCCTTTCCAGTGGTCATGAAGACGAGGGGAAATCAAGCCTTCAAGGCTTCCTTTCTACAAATGCTAACCATAAGAATACTGTCTAACCAGTTTTGTTCCTCTCTATAATTACTTAAAGGAGTACAGCATAAATATGAAGTAGGTGTAAATCTCTAACATTTCACACTCACCATTCGCACAGATGATGTTTATTTTACACACAATATAAATGCGTCTAAATAGCTCCCAAAGCTGTAATGTCTCAGAAAACCAGGCGCTCTGCTACAGTGGTTGGCAATGACTGCTTAATCGTTTGCTTCAGTACCACCAAAGTTCTTAACTGTCCTTTGTCCAATAAATCATACTTTACAATGCTGTGTCAGTCATAACATCATAGTTTGTGAGCTTTGTCAGTGTGAATCTATTAGTTGCTCAAATATGATTCTTACCCAGTAATCTTAATTTAGATAAGAAAGATAACAAATATTTATAAAAAAAATAATGGAAAGACTGTCTAGAATAACTGATGTCGTGTCCAGGACCTAGAAATAGAGCTGAATTGCCATACCCATGTTTGTAATTATGCATGTGGACATTCACTACCCTAAAGTACTCTGAAACCCCCTGGTATGTTTAGCATTAGCAAACCCTCAGTCTTATTTTTAGTGCTATTTCATGTTTGCACATAGTTTCTTGCAAGTGTTAGCATGTATTAGGACAACTATCAGCAAGACTGTAGACTGGAAGCAGTTAGTGCTGCTTAACCAGTGTTGTCAAATCACACGCCATAAAAATATTATGGTCAAATCTAAAACAGTGAGAAAAGAAAGGCTTGGGTATAACACGAGGTCTTCGTAATATAGCTGACAGAAGTGCAGTCCTCTGAAAGTCTGCTTTGCATAGTGCCTGACTGCGTTGCTGGCGTTATTTTGATAGCTTGCCAGCGCCTTGTAGATATGAAAGCAATGCAAAACACGCTGCTTGGATGAGCTACTGTTAGCTCAGTAATCTGGGAGCATGCTAGTTTCCTAATCGCTATATTTTCATATGTGATTTTCTGATATATGAAATATTACAGGGAAAACCAGTTGGGCTTTCATTTGTTTACCACTGCAGAGCCCTGGTCGGTCTGCTCCGTCCCCTGTGGATACAGCAATGGTTCAAGCAACTGCAGCCCGCCACGCACAGGCATGCTGTCGTGCAGACCCGCACCGCACGACATAATATGGGCATCTTCCCCCAAGTGCTTCTACTATGAAATAGCATTGAAAAGGTCATAAATCTATCCCATGCTGCATAAATAAAAACAGAGCCGTCAAAACATTTTGAACATTTATCTTTATAATCAAAAATCACCTTAATACAAATTTCTCTCGAATTTTTCTTTCCCCAAAAAAAGAAAAAGCATTCCTGTCCAGTCTTTTCCTTTCTACCCTTATCCAGAAGCAAAGAACGATGGGGGGAGAGGGTGGAATGGAGGAAAAAATAGGGAAAGTTGCCATGCAAGAAAAGTAAAAATTCTTATTTAAAAAGCTCATGAAAAAGTCAACTAATCAGACTCTTCATTTTCTAAAGAGGATAGTGGAAGTTTTGTTGTTATTCATGGAATTTTTCCACTTTTCTGAATAAACTGCATAAGCCTTATATGTTACCTCAGCATAGTTTTTCACCGAGGCACAAGGTGTCCTCCAGTGATTTCTGTTAATTATACTTTTAAGAAAATTAAATTGTTCTTACTAAAAGCATATAGCTAAATATATCAAAGACCTTCTAGGCTTTCCCCAGGTCTTCTTATCAGCCTGCCCTCTAGGAAAACAGCCTGCCAAAAAAGCAAAGTGTTTCATATTAAACGGGGAAGGATTGGAATCCGGTGGATGGAGCACAGAGGGGGGACTCGGGAGAGGGCTTCCTTCATGCCTAGCAATTGCTCTGCTCCTCAGCCTCAGGATTTGAAGTCTACTAATGAAAGAGTGAAGGTCTGAGGTGCCTTGAAGTGCTTAGCCTGGTACAGTGCTTAGCCACTTTCACACGTAGGGAAGGACTAGTAAGGCAGATCACCTGGGATTTACTCTTCAGGTACATGGCTGGAAAGGAACAATATTTGTAAAACATCTGTTGGATCTCTGCAGAGATCTATATCTAGAGATATATGGAACAGCCATTCTGGGTGTTAAAAGTTTCTTTAGCTCAATAATGTGTCTCCAACAGTGCTGAACAGTGCCTGTCTGAAGGAACATGCATATATATGCCTATAATCCTTATTTTTCACAGCAATAGGAATAGATTTCTTTCACTCTTGGTAATGGCGATGTTCATCAGCTCTTGTATATGCTACTCATAAACAAAGCAAGGAGAAAGAAGCACACTAAGGATTTCATTAGCCCTCTCTTAAGGAACAGCCTGTAGAGCTTTAAAAAGGAGATGTCAATAGAGGACTTCAGAGGTTATTCATTAGACCCGTAGAATTAAACAGAGAAAAAAATAATCCTTGGCACAAATGCAAGATGTCCTCTCTCCGTTGCATAAGGATTTGTATTTTTCTCTTCCTCCTTCTGGGGAAAGAGAGGGTTACAAGTGAAATTCGTTTGGACTTTCTTGCACCCTGGGGAGGTGCAGAGAAGGAGGAATTGCAGAGCTCAGGGACTCCAGGAATGCCCAAGTCTTGCAGTCTTGTAACACTGATGGAGCAGCTGCTCCAGTCTATTACTGTATTTATGTGTATGTCTGTTACTAATAAGGACATAATTTAGCAGAAAAAAATGGATAATTTCATCAGTGAATGTTTTTCTCTCTGTTGCTGTTTGAAGCAAATAAAGCAGCACTGAAATTTAGCGGTCTGTTGCATAGATTAGCCATCTAACATTTCTTCTCCCTTTTCCCATATGTGTCTTGTATATTTCTCTTGTTTCTGGCAATGTGGCATATAATGTAACAAGAAGGTGTGCTACAGAATTTGTTTGTTGGCCACCTCTCCAGTAGAATATAATAAGCATAACAAAGACAGCAGAACATGACACACAGCTTTCTGCACGCTGTTGTGTTGATCCAGCATCTGTCAGTTTCTGAGAAATTAAAGCCAAGCACCAGAATTTGAATTGGGGCTCAGAATTACAGCAAAAGACACGAGTTTGGGTCTCATTGTGCTCAGCAGGGGTCACGCTCCACAGCAGATGTACCAGAGGGAAAAGAAAACAGATGTAGGTATGGAGAGACTCGAGTCTCCGCACAGCGAAGCTGCTCCACATTGCTGGTGTTATATGGTGTTATATATGGTATTAGAACAACATTATGGTGGGGTGTTGTAGTTCAGTTGTTATTAGTAAGTGTCATTGTGTGCTGATTGCAAGCACTCAAGTGTTCAGAAGGGGGAATCAAGGATACCAAATGGGGAAAAACAATACACAGGAGTCTAATATCCTTAAGAGGATAAATTATCTTTTCCTTGAGAAAGCAGAAAATGTTAATGGCTAAGTCTGCCAAGACATTTTCTAATAGAAGTAAATAAAGATGCAAAAGATCATTCCAGTCCTTTATGTGCAATTATAATGTATCACTTGTTCTCTTACTGATGCAGTCCTGGCATGACAAAATGATCAACTCACTGTAGAGTATTCCAGTGGGTTTATGGCTGGTGAGTCAGGGGAAAGGTTATTTTTGGTTTTAAAAAGAGCTGAAATGGAACAGGAATGAGCTGGTAAGTGTGTGCCTTTGGGAGTCTTCCTGGGAGTTACTGGGGCTTGGCATGTCATCATATATGAAGCCATATGTACATTCAGTACAGATTGTTACCGAAGTGTTGCTGACAACATAGACCTGTGCTGTGCCTGCCACGGGGCTGCAGCCAGCTGACTGCCAACTATTTGAAGAATTTTGGATATGATAAACACAGCTTCTATCAGGGTAGCCTTACCATATGCAGCACGGTGGCTGGTGCTTCCTAGGTCTCCTCATGCACCAAGTGAAAGATCCTGTTTTGAATGGCTTCAGCTTATGCACCTTCTTCTTCAGCTGTTTTGGCAGGGCTGTGGCAAGACTGTTGAGATACTCTAGTGCTCCACCGACCCCAGGTAGCTGAAACAGCCTTTGGTGGTTTTGGGTTAGATCTGATGTGCAATCAGGTGGCTGTGTAATCCTCCTCTGATGGTCACTTATGGACACGTTTTGCCATGAGCACAGAAAATCGAAAAGCAGGATAAGCACAACTCAGAAGTGTAAACCAGTTACTTATTGGAGAAGACACACAAAAGACAGTCAGGACCAACACTGTACCAGGCTAAAAATGAGTTTGCTCACTGCTTGCTGTAAGACACAAGAGAGTCTTTGCTTGGTAGACAGGGAGACACTCAGCTGTGCCTTGTCTGAACCACGATGTGGGTCCTAGACAGCTGGACCCGTGGGGAGAGGGGATTACAGCAGGCACACAGGCCAGAGCAACCCGAAGCCCAGGCTGCAAAGATGGAGTTTGAAATATGGCTGCACGTTTTAATCCCAGGCCCAGAGCTCAAACTGATTGTGCTACATTCATGAGAATATTGGTTTGTGTGCTGAGTTCTCCCAGGAGTTCCTGTTAGGTCTACCACCTGCTGGGTGGCTGGTGCAGCAGGTCAAGATGATTTATTAAATGTAAATTAAAACTCCAGATTTACTAGTATAAAAAAAAATCTACCTTAAATGGAGCAAAGCAGCAGAGGTTGTGAGGTATGCCATATTCTTACTCCAGCAAGACGAAGACCTGTGTCTTTACCATAAGATGACAGTGACCCATTCCTGACCAGGAAAGTTTGCACAGATTACTGGTAGTAAGATTTGCTCAGTAGTTTTTTTTCAGTAGCTTAATAAGCCTCTTCCTCATTTTACCCCAGTGAAGCCATGGCAAACTTCAAACACGAACTAATGATGGGGTGGAACAACCCAAAAAACCTCATCATGCTATAAGATGTAGATTTTAATGATAAGAAGTGGGATTTTGACTGAGTTTCCATCAGATAAACTGAATAGTAGTGTGTATTAGCTACCAACAGTTATTTAACTCTGCTGTCAGAGTCTCTTCCTCTTCTTGTGTCAGGTAATGCAAAACCTTGTGACCGTGGCAAGTACTATCTTAGAGCGTCTGAAAAAAGAGAGCAAGGAGCCAGTGGACTAAATGGAAAGAGCTTAAGGGAAGAGGCAGAACAGTATGAAAAACATTTATGAAGCAGAAATTCCTCTAAAGAGGTTGCTAATGTTAGAAAACCTCTCTCCATTCTCGGAGGGATTGTACAAATGTTCGTACTAGTTGCTTGTCTGTTTTGATTCCTAAATGCTATTTAACCATGCAGTCTGGGGACTAGAAGCCTGATGTGTTTCACTTTTCTCTGGAATGCTTTTCCAAAGATACGTTTCTTTTGTATCACAAGAATTGCCGTAAGCAAGAGGAGCTCTGGAGTTCAGGTGCCTGCTCTGGAGTTGCTTTGCTCTGAGGGCAGTGTGAAGTAGCAGAGGTCAGGCCGGAGCATACCTGGTCTCTTCTGGAAATTTGTGTAATGATCATAACTTAGATAAAAAATTGCGAATAGTACTGCAGCCCCTTTTTCTCTGAAGAAGTCATGCAAGGTACTTTTTAAAGACTAAGTAGGATCGGGCTTGCTGCTAAAGTGAATGGCAAGATATCCAATGATTTCAAAGGAATACAGTTTTGCAGTATCAAAAGTTTTGTGGGACAGGATTTGGTGTTCAGGCTTAATGAGGATTTTATTTTAGTTTATTTAAAACATGTGAGACATCCAAATGTAAAGGAAAGAAAGGAGAAGAAGTATCGGTAATAGCGGGGGTTGCAATGTGCTTAACCTCACACTGATAAGCAAGACAAATTCCCTCATCAGCAAACTGGGCACAATATATTCCTGCACCATCCAACTAATAGTTGAGATATCTGTCTGTAAATATGGTCTTGTATATTCTTCTTGTGTTGGACAAGGAGGTTTTCCCCATACCCCTCTGGCTGCAGAGCTTTTTGAGGGCAGGTTGTCACATCCTACAGTGAAAGAGCTAAGGTAAATGATGAGGTTAACCAGATGTCCAAGAAGGGCTGGTTGGTGAAGGCAAGGCAAGTCATAGTAACTTCAGGATAAGACAGGAAGTTTTGGTGTCAGGGCAGCATGCAAAAAGCAGGAAAAAGGGACGTGCTAGCTCATGGTCAGGTAGTCTCAGGGATGCCAGGGCACCGTCAGCAAGTGATGGTGACGGCAGCTGTGGACAGTGGAAGAAGAGGGACATTTTGGTAATTGGATTAATCTCCTCCATTGCTTCAGTAGCACGTCTTGTCTTTCATCCTGAGGCCTATGTCAAAAGGAGGAATGTGTGGGAGAGGTAAGGAAATGTGAGGAAAATACCAGTACTGCCTTGCGAGCTAACTGAGCCGGCCTCTGGGTGATGCTGACAGTAATCCAAGTTAGTGAGGAGCTCTTCTCTTGCATGATGCTGATGAAGCAGGAGGCTTTATGGGATGATGCTTCCCTGGTGAGTCCAAGGTACCTCCTCATATCATCCTCTTTCATTTCAGTAGCACATCAGAAACACTATGTTCAACCATGCCTGAAATGATTCGTAGGTGTTGAATCCAGTATACCTGGTTTGAACCTTCAGTTTGCAGCACAACCTGAAACCAGTTCTCTCACTGTGGGAATTTAATATGACCCAAGTAAATAACTTTCAGGCTTATGTAGAGTTTTCTTGTCTCACGGATGCTGTGAACATTCAGAGGAACTGCAACCCATTTGGAGGTTCCCAGAAGCATGGTTCTGGCCATGATGTATTTCGCCCAAGAAACGCTAAGACCTGTGTTTTTCAAATTAGGCTCTTATGGCAAGATTTTAAATTCACATTTGAGTGCCCTACATTCATGTCCTAGTTCTAACTTGCTTTTGTGGAAGGCCGTCAATTGAGAAAAAAAAAGCTAACTAAATCAGGTGCCCAAATCTGGATTTAGGGGGCAAATTTTAGGCGATGCTGAGCAAATAACCATTCTTAAAGCTTTACATAATCTTGAACTATATAAAAAAATAATTCCATAAGCATGTGTTTAGACTTTCTTATCAGCTGAATAATACCTAAGTGGCACCCTTCTGAAGTCTCTTTATGTAACCACCTATGAAGAGTACTGCTCCTTGCTTGCCCATAATCTCATTTCTAAAATCACCAGTATGACATCACTACTTGAGAATGACATAACTCTTTGTGTTAATGGTGATCCATGCAAAAAACACTGTTACCAGAAGGGTTGATAATTATGTGTTTCATCACGTTATATCAACACAAACAAATATTCTTTGGCTACTGAACTGCTATCAAGTGCATATCATTAGTTTATGCAATGTTTAGAAGATCACCACAAATACCAATTAGTATGTCTGATGAAGAGGACATTGTCTGTGGAACAGTGTTTGCCACCCCTATTCACACTCCATAATGGTCTAATCAGTCAGTCTGGAGTGCTGTGAATAAAGGAGCAAATCCTGGTTCTGTTTCAATGCGTCTATATTGTTTCCAAAGAGAGTTGCATAGCTCTATCACAGTTAATGGAGCTATACCAATTTACACTAGTTGAAGAACTGGTAAATGATATTTAGGAGAAATGTGTACGTTTAAAGTTCTTCTGCTGTTGCCCTGTCACTGGATTAAAGTTTCATGGTATGAGACTGGCAGCCATGAACATGCAAGTTAAGGTCAGACGATGGCCAGAAGAGCAGATGTACAGTTTTTTGGTAATTTCACTGGTTCTTCTCCAAATATAATTTCCAGATGTACTCCCTTTGCTTTAATTCTTCCAAGAACTATTTGGAGAAGTTTTAAAAATATTTTATTGTCTTAGTTTTTATGATGCCAGTTGATAAAAACAGTCCATCTTTACCAAGCATACATTGTAATATCCGACTACATTGTGGCAAAGTGCTGCGGTTTTATTTTTATTGCGTTTTCTAAAATTAGTATAAACCATAGAAACTGAAAAACCTTCTTGGGAAAGGGGGTGATAAAGATAAAAGAAAGCAGCATTTAGTTTTCTCCCCAACCAGTTCCAAATGTGCCACTGTGCCTATTACATCCCATAAACACCAGGGCAAAAGCACCAGCTGCTCATTACTCTCGGAGGAAATGCTATTTCCTCTCATTTTGGCACAAAGTAGCCCCCAAAAGGAAAACAGCCCTAGTGAGCTGCAGCTAAACATGAAATCTTTGTAATGGTGTTATAGATAAACAATGTGATGTGATATGTCTCTCCTGACAGCCAGTCCCTATAAAAATATAAAATAAAAAGATGCACTAAACCAAAGGGCATAAAAGGTGTTTGCATTTGAAACTGTTTCTGGAGGGATTTTCCGCAAGCTGAACCATAACTGTTACTCATTGGGTGGCTGGGATAAAGACAGGCAGGGAACTAAGCACCCTTAATAAGTTAATGCCACTCGGAGGTCTCCTGCTAATGTCAGTTAGAGTGCAAAATCTATTAAAAAAAATGAAATCAGCCGAAAAGCACTGTGCGCTGCTTTACGTTAAATGGGAGGCACATTGAAACATCATTAATATTTGAGATGTGCTTTGATTTAAAACACTCATTAGTGCTTCCCAAGTATTGGAAAGCAAACCAGAGGGAGAATCAGCACTCTCTGAAGTGAGGACTCCTGAGAATCCTTCAGTTGCTGCTCATCCAAACACCAGCCTAAAGAAGCTAGAATCCATCCCGCACCAGTATCTTCCATTTTTATTAGAAAAATTAAAAAGGTGAATTTTCTAAGTTCTTTATTGTGCAAGGACCACAGCTGCTGCCTGCTGCTCCCATAGTTGAATGCAATTCCCCACGACTGTCTTTGCTGTCGCCTCTTTTCCCAGGTTGGACTGGCCAGGTGGATCTGAAGTACAGGCCTGGCAAGAAAAAGAGAAAATCCAGCAGTTACACTGGTGCCAGTTGATAAATAGAAGAGATTGGCATCTGCTAAAGAAATGCTCAGAGAATAAAACTGTAAAGCAAGGAGGACATATTAGTGAAAGTTCTTTTACAGAACAATTTGTTCGTAGATTTGGGAGTCACTCATTTTGGAGTGACTAAGGAGATGAACGTAGACTGGGAACGAAACGTGTCAACACAGGCCTGAGATCAAGTACAACTGGAATATGTCTTGAGAGGCATCTGCATGGCATTTAAATTATATTGTTCCAAGGCATGGGTGGACACTAGAAAATAAACCTCAAGCTTAAAAAAAGCCCACCAGAATGTCAAATCAAAAGAACAGGATGGACCAATTTGTAGCAGAGTTTCAGACCTAGTTTGCTGCCTTTCCATACTGGGGGGATGGAAAAGTAAAAACAAAAGTCAAATCTCAGTAGTTACTTGCTAATAATCTAAGTAACCTATCTAAATGATTGTGAAAACATAGCAGATGCCAGTAGGATTGAAATTAAAGCACATTCAACTCAGAATGCAAATAGTTCTGAGACCGTAAGGTTTCCCTAAAGCTCTGGCAAACATTTGGCTGGATTGATATTTTGGGCACTGATCTGCATAGCATCTGATTGTGAGCTGAATATGAGCAATGCAGAAAGGCAGATTTTTACTGGAGAAAAAAAGGCTGCCTATTGCCTTCTGTGAGGCTGAGAGACGGGTTATAAAAAGCCTTATGGCGCATTTCCTTGGTTTCAGTCTGTGTGCAGAGCCCCAGTTTCCACCCCGAGGGAGCTTTGCAGCACAGCGCGGCACGGCGAGGGGTGTTCTCCAGCATCTCCGTCTGCCAAACTCATCCCTTAGAGGACAGTGCCAAAGGCCCTGGGTCAGGCCGGTAGCTGATGTAAACCAGAATAATCCCAATTCCTGTCAGCCTTGAAGTAGCACTCTGCCAAAACACACATCAGCTTTTGGTTTTGGGGCTGCCAGAGAAATAGTGGAAAATTTCAGTATCTTACCAGTTTTGCTTTTCTTCTTCTCTTCCCCGATTTCATGTAGCACACCAATGAAAAACTGGAATGAGTCCAACGCCGAATTTTTGAACGGCAGCGCAGAGGTAGCTCCCGTTTTTGGTAGTCATAACTGATGTGGGTTAAAAAGCTGTTGGGAGCTGTGTTACAGAACAAGCGTCTCTGCGATCTAGTGAGGGCCGTGAGCATCAGCACGTTTTAGTGTCCTGGGTGAACGCGCGTACTTCTCCCTGGGTCACAGTCCTTCAACTAGCGTTTTACGGAAACATCTGGGCATCAGACTTGATTCTGATTTCCCTGACATATTGCTGCTGCTCATCACAGACTTAGATTAGACTATAAGAAAGTCACTTTGAAGAGAGTCTTGTCCCTTCTAATTAGAAATATTATAGTATAAATAACAATTTTGTTTTGCCTTGATGTTTATAGTGTGTTGATATCAGATAGACAATTGAATCTTTATTCACAGAAAATTACACTGCTAGAGCTTAGTAACTGGTTTTTCTGCTTGTTGACTCTGAAAATGTGCTGAATTTTCATAAAAATGGTCCCCATAAAAATATTTATTTTTAAACTGTTAAAAAATCTAGCTTTTAAAATCAAAATAAGAATTAAAACAGGTTTAAACCTCAAAATTTCATTGAAAAAATAAGAATTTTCTCAGCATTTTAGGAGGGATTACAGTTCTTGCAAAAATGAAAATGTCATGAAATATTTCAGCTGGCCCAAATATTAGTTTTTGAGACTTATTTGAGAAGACCTGGATTAAAAACAGAGCCTATAGGCACTGCTAATTATCCATGTACTGTGCCTAGTGCAATTTGTGTCAAAAGGCAGTCAAACATCCAGCAATGTTACGGTCTTTTTGCCTGAGTACATAAGACTAAGGAAGCAGGGAGTTAAATTCTCCTGTCTGAGGCAAGATACTGTTTCTTAGTGCTGAAATCCGCTGACATGGAAAGACCGAGAGGCTTTCATTGCCGCTAATGGCAGGGTACCTATCCTGTGAGTAATTACCAGTCTCCAGTCTTTGGTGCTTCTCTGCTCATGAGACTAATGTTTATTCAGAACAATAAATATAAGGTCTATGACACTTTTAAAGTAATGTTCAGATGTGTCTGTGTAACCATGGATGAGTGGTGCTAGTAGTTTTATGCTTTAGTAAACATATTTGACTCTCTGAGTGCTCCAGGGACAGTAGTGGAGTGTGGCAGATGCCGGAGAAGCAGTAATGATTTGCAATTTTGGATGAACTTGTGGTAATAGAGAATGTAATGACAAGGTAGGGGGATCAGCTTTCATCGGCTTCATTTTCTGCTTCATACAGAATATTAATGATTCATTTAGCATTGATCTGTACGGATTCAGAGCACAGATTTGTATCTATAATCTAGGAGATTGGTTAATTCTTATATGCTCACGCTAAGTAAATCTTACTAGTGCTCACAGCTGTCTCTGCGTAGTTAATGACCCTGAATAAATTCCATTATAATTCCTGGATGGTGCAAAGGTTTTTCATGGTGAGGAGCTGAAACCCTGCCCACCACCAGCCATCAGCCCAGGTGTAAGCTAGCAGTCTAGCCCCTAGGCCGAGTACCTTCCACGAGGTGTTGAACATTATCTGCTACCAGACACTTCAAATGGGAATTTAATGCATTCAGTCTCCCAGAGACAGGGCTAGCTTTTCCCCAGCCCTATGCAAACCTCACACATGTGTTTATCTGTATAAGAATCCCTGTCAAAGTCAACATCGCTAATCGTATACGTAGTGCTTAGCTTGATTTTTAAACATTTTCAGGTTCCAGACCTGTGTTTTCAGTTTCGGCCAAGTGAGAAAAGTAATTTATTTCTCTCAGTGTGTGATGCTTTTGGAAACTTTGTTCTTCTGACTTGCTAAAAGAAAAAGTACTTTTACTTGAAATAATAATTTCATCTGGTCTGAGCATTGATGTGCCAAACATAGTGGGCCTGGAGAAATTAATTTTTACTTATTTTCTTTGTCACAGGTGAACAGGAACATTTTTGCAGGGCGCTACTTAATGCACTTTCGAGTTACAAGTAAAAGGATTGTTTCTTTACTTGAAATTGTAGTTACTTAACAATCAGACACAATAAAGTAAGGAAATGACCATGGCTTTTGGGAAACAGGTCTCTAACCAGTAAGCATAAACCTGGTACTGATAGAATGGAAGAAAAATCTGTATTTAATCAATTTGATCAAATTTAACCTTTACAAAATTGAGCTTTGCCTGCATAAGTCATGCATGCACCTGCTGTGCAAAAGGAGGAAATCTTCTGTATCTAGGAGACTACAGCCAGCTAATCAACTTTAACAGTATATTATTTTCCTGTTTTAAAAATTTTTTCCTATCTAAATCCTAGGGACTGACTAACAAGAACACAGAGTACCTGTGGTGTCTTTTGATTTACAAGCTTCTAGGTTCAGTCCAAGACTCAAATTTATCTTGTTCATAACTGCATGAGCAATGTAAAATTTAGAGTAGCTATCACAAAAGTGTAATAGAAGAGGTAGCCGAAATTTTCACTTCAGCGGTAGGATTAAAGCAAAATAAACATCAAAATGGTGACTATGAAATAACAAAAGGAATGATAAACATGTTTCCTTTTGTGTTGCAAAAGAATAGTCCTCTTCAGGTGCTAGAACTATCCTTAGGGCCAGGTTTAGATATCAAATTCATTCTGTCGAGCACCTGACTCTACAGCAGGAACCGCTGATGTCAGTGGCACCATCTGTAGAGCAAGAAGTTACTCAGTGTGATCAAAGATGTAGAAACTGGCTCTCAATAGTTTCAAAATGTTTTCCCATCTGGAGTCGCTATCATAGGTACTTTAGTGTAAGACTGTGCCTGTTTTTCCTGTCTGAACTGGGGAATGTTCGAGCCTTATGTTATAGTGAAGGTGAACTGGGGTAGCAATTCCATAACGGCTATTGAAGCCATGCGTAACGCATAAAATGCTAACTTAAGTCAATAGCATCCTCTTACTATACCCAGAAACCATGAATTTCTAGAACAAGCTAAATAAGAAGCTCAAAAGCAGACAGAGCTAATCCCCACTTTTAATGAAATGCTAAAGTTAAATACTATATTCTTTATTTTTCAGAATAATTTAAGTGCAAATGCATACCAATCCTTAAGTGAAACTGAGGACAACAGAGGAAGAGGAGATTAAATTTTCATCTAAGATTTTTTAAAATGAAAAGTTGTTTAGGCAGCTCCAAGTTACACAGGTAACTTGGCTAGTATGAATAACCACAGGTGGTGAGTCAGCAAGCAACTTTAGGAAGCGTGGATAAGTTTGTTTTACTATGGGATTACACAGAAAAGGGAGAGTAACTCTTGTAATATATCAGGTGTATCTCACTGAAGAATTCCCTTTCACTCCTTGGGTTGGTTTTGCTGGCTGTGAAGACAGATCTCCGTTTCGTTTGTTCCTCATGGAGCACCCCCAAGCAATTAAATGAAAGCTATTGCAGTTACTGTTTCCTAATTCAACCGAGTATCAATATTTTTCATGTAATGTTCATGTTCTCCACTGGCTCATGAATACATCCTGTAGTGCTTTATAAAAGAAGTGGAAAAATTCCTCTGTTTGATGTATCTAAGTGGGTAAATGATGTGTTGACTAGATAAAAGTGGAATTCTGATTTATCACTCCTTTACCTAAGCTTAGCCTTAAATTCCCTGCTGCACTTATTGCCTCCATACCCCTGCTTGGGATATTCCAAACCATACAGAAAAAAAAAAAAAAGAAAAAAGAAAAAAAGAGCAGAACAGACCTTTGTTTGACTCAGATGAATTTGTCACTCTTTAGTAAAAGTCAGAACCCAAAGACTTTGATGTGTGAACACATTGTGAACTTTTTCTCCTGCGCTTTTCATGTTAGTAGGACTGCAAAGGACACATGAAATAACAGAGCTCCTCTGATATTCTAGAAGCAAGTGCCAACAGTATCTGACACAAAATATATTCTCATGGGTTTACAAAGAAAATAACCTGATCCAAATACACATTCAATCTCCAAGTACTTTTTCAGAATGAAACAATGCTTCCTTGGTTCATCTCATGGGGAATCTCTACTCAGTTTAAAGCAGCGTGAGTCATTAGAAGTTCAATATTAAAGCAAAACAGAATTGACTTGAGACAATACATTTTTCTTCTTGGGGACTTTTCTGTCTAAAAAGTCCTAAAAAATGCTTCAGAAGGCTTTGGAGTTCATATATGGAAGACATACATACAAATATCAGGATTAGTGTATCAACAGTTTGCGGGTTTGGTTTTGCATGGCAAGTGCTTCCCTCCCTCTTCCCCCCCGATTTTTCACTGTGAGATTATAAATATTTGAAAAAATAACAGGTGCTTGAGCTTTTTCAGGTTTTTTTTTAATCACTTTTTTTTTTTTTTACCGTGGGAAACCAGCCACAATGCTTGCTTCCCCCCCAAAACAGAACCAGTCTTAAAGGCACAGCCAGCTATGAATAAATCAAAGAAAATAAGAAAACTCCTCTGGGCCTGCTGCAACCTCCTGAAGCTAATTTCCTTAATACCAATATAGATATATCATTAATGTATTGTAGATCATTGATATCCTTAGTAGAAGGTAACAAGAGCTATGGGTAGACAACAGAAAAATGAGATATACTCATACTCTGATCTAATTGCCATCAAAGCCAGGGAGTGAAGAAGTGATTCACAGACTGTGTGGAAAAGTAGGGCTGCCGTATCTGAAGACACTGTCTTTGAAGGGGGAAAAAGTTTGTCAGTGAAGTCTCACTGAAACAAAAGATCTATAGAGCTCTTATTTTTACTTCAATTATAAAGTATAGTAAAGATGAATCAAGAATGCCGTACCGCCTCTTCCATGATTTTTTTACATTTCTCCTTTTGTTTTGTAGACAAAGGTGCTGATAGTCACAGTAAAGCAAAGCTATTTCCTAGTGATTACATTTTGTTAGTGTTCGGAGTCAGCGAGCACACGGTACAGCAACGTGTGATCATTGTGCAACAGTGGGAACACGTCTCGCTGTAGCCGTGTCTTCCTCATGCCTGCCAGCAGAACGCTTGTGTTGGGAAAACCAACTCAGTGCCTGAGTTGTGATGCTGGGAGAGGGCTACGACGTAAACTAGAGCGTGCTCAACCCTCCATCAGAATATTTCTCCGTTAAAACTCCGCCTTTCTCAAACACAGCATTTTTAATAGGACAATTTTGATCTTGCGTTTTGACTTGTGCTGCCAGTGTGCAAGCTCGTGGGAGCTGGGCAAAGGAACCTGTAGCCCCCTCCGGCCTTTTCCTGGGAAGCCCAGCCCAGAGTTCCTAGTGTGATTATAGCTCTGTTACCTTTCCGTTCAGTGGTTTAGTGGAATCAGCTATTTGTCCCATGATCCTATATTATTTAGATCAAAACATCAGTATTTCAGAGTTTTCCATGGTGTTCCATTAGTTTCAGAATTTTGACATTGCATTTTTCATCCGTCTTCAAATTTAAAGCAAAAGTTGTAGTGCCCACTGGAGTAGGAATTCTGGATGTAAAGCAGATCAGTTACAGGGGTGGTATTATCGCCTATGTATGCTATTGAGAAAAGTGAGATGTTTGTCGTTCACTGTGCTAATTAAAGCTTTTTCATTCACGCATGACAGACTCAGCATTATTGCTATCCTTGCTTGGCACTGTAGTAAAGAGTGTGTTATTGCTGATCAGATGACTGATTTACAATTCATAAAAAACTTTATAAAACAGTTAAGAACTCTTGAGCCTGAAGCCTGACTTTAGAAATAACTTTCATTTAATTAGAAAAGCTGGGTACTGTTGAGGTGGAAAAATTCTGAAATCCTTACTAAGTCTAATTATAAAAAGGCATGTTTTTTCTCATTCAGCTGTCCTGTAAGAATATTTCAATGGTCCATATGACTGTCGTGAGGAATGATAGCAATAGCATGATAAAATTAATGAGATTGGTTTAAGTACATTTTTAGACCACACATGGTATTGCAGAAATGATAGAAAGCTAAGCAGACAAAATAAGTTAAAGCACCAGCTAATGGATGACTGCATACAACATCTGTATACATTTTAGATGTCATTTTGGGTACACAGCAATTTGTGGAACAAGCAGATCAAGGCATTTGCAGGAGCATTTTTTGAAAAGACAGTTCACTAGAAGAATTTGACAGTGTTTTACACTGTCATTTTTAATTATGTTTTAGCAATGTCAGTTTGCACTTCAATTTTGAAAATATTATTTATTAATTTAGTATAATTATTGCATACGGTGAGCCAGCTTTACTTTGAAATGAAAATAAAAAATTTTTATTTGGATTATGTCTTTAAAAGATTTTTTTTTTCTCAACATAGATTGTTTTCACTCAGTCTACACTGATGTGATAAAGTAAAAAGCTAATTTCTTTCCAAATGAATATATAATGACGCCAGTACTAAAACAGTTAACTGGATAGCTGATATTTACAAAAATCTTCAAATGTAATGACTTCAAGTTCTATGTTGAATATTCATTAAATATCCTTTTCTCATAGGGCTTATAAATCCTATGAAATGCAATACATACACACTTTAAAATTTGACAGAAAATACTCATATTTCTAAGATAAAGGGTTTTTTCTTCTTTAAGCACTCTCTCAAATCATATATAATCAGGAACATTGGCAACACTGCTGCTCAGAGAAGGACAGAGTGAACATCAAGAAATCCAAATGAATTCAATCCCATTAAATGTAATGGTGTGGTAAATCTCACTATACCATCTGCTGTAGAAGGCTGAGACACTATTGGAATTCCACATCTTATTTACATAGCAGATAAGAATGTGTTGGGAGATTTATATGGCCAATGAATACCCAGAGACAAAACTAAGTTTCTAGTCTGTTCACATCTGGGGAACATCTACATCTGTAGAGCATTATACAAAAACTACTGTAAGTTAGCCTTTCTGTGAAAGACCCTGCCACTTCATTCCGACATTGCCCATTAAAGAAAAAAAAACAACACAGAACAGTGAAAAAGTTCCTCAAAACGCTGGTGGGGGCTGAGCTACTTCATCAAAAGAAAACATAACCTTCCTTAAATTAGTACATATTTCCAAAGGAATTAGCATCGAACATTGTAGCAGATAGGTTGTATCATATTTAAAACATCTGTGCTGTGAGTTCAGAAATCACCCTGTGGCAAGACATTAAGGAAAATATGCCACAGATTTATTTTTGCCCTCTCTTGAACATAGAGATTGACACTCTCCATTTTAAGTAGATTCATAACTTTCATTTACTTAATACTGAAATGGAGCTGAGCTTCAGCCCAGTTTTAAACCAGACTATATCACAGGTGTATCTTGCACAATATATGAACTATAGAGGAACAAAACACTGCACAGTAGCCTCCACCTGATATGCTCCTCTTTATCGTTATTTTTAATAAATGTTGAGCTTCCTTGGGAATGGCATGTCCTTTGTGCACGTTGATTATAAAACCCATCACTTGTCAATTCAGTTAAACATTTAAGTTCTAATACATCAAAAGTGCATAGGGGAGCTGACCTGGGCTAAGAAAGCATTTTATGCAGGAATATTAATAGAGTTCTTCTGCAGCCGCCTCATGTACTTCAGATTGGAAACCTCTGAACCAAAGCCAATTGACAGTAACATATTTGGAAAGGAAGATGCTTTTAAATTACCTCCTTTCCATTTAATCAGACAAGCAACCTCTGAATCCCAAGTCGTAGGTGAATGTTTAAGAGAACATTCTTTATATAGTTAGCTGAACCATGCCCAAGAGCGCCCACTGACAGCTTTCCTATTACCAGAAGGACAATGAATCATATGAACTTTGCTGACACACATGCTATAATAATTGTTACATTTTCTTTTAGAATATATCCTTGGGCTCACTTTTGGCCTCACCTTAAAGGCGACAGCTTGTAAGCTACATAACCTAGCCTGCCACTAAATCATCAATAAGAGTTCATAAACTACCCTGTAATAATTCAGCAGTGCATTGGTACTGATCCTAATGGAATCAGACATCAGCAGTTATGCTATTTCCTCCACGGATTCTGGATACTTCTATTGAACATTTGTTAAAACAGTTGTTCATCTACAGTGTACATATTCCTGCCAAGCTTCATGGAAATATTTCTATTCATTATTTTTTAACGTCAGTTCTCAGTAGAAGTTAGTCTTTTCTGTTTGGAACTCAGTCTGATGCTATATAGACATCTTTGTTTCATAAAGCAGACATAGTTATGTACGTTAAAACAGACACATTTGCATTCCCTTCAGGTTAATGGCCAAAAAGCTCTACATTTTTCTATATCACAGCCCTATTAATTAAGTCTTTTGTTTTCAAAACCGTACCTTAGGCAATCCACATTCATGTCCACTTGATTTTTCTCCATTGAATATTCTAAAAGAGATTTCTGGAAAGCACTAGCACATTTTGGATGCTAAAGCTATACTAATATTCGTAATTGTTATTAATGATATGTGTATTGTTACAGTGGAACAGCTTCTGTTCCAAAAAAATTCTTATTGAAACAATATGGTCATTACATTTTCCTTAATCATGTTAGACCTTTATCAGTAGAACTGGTGACAATAATTTTATCAGAGTAGGGATTTACAATAGATTTTAGCCAGTGTTTGCCAAGTGTGTGGCCCCTTTTGTCCTGGATTCCCTTCTGCTTTTTTTCAGTTTGGCAGAGCCTGAGGGGGGTGGTGGTGGTTGGTGGTATTCCCTGCAGAAATCCCCATGTCCCTGCCGAACCTGGCACATCAAAGTGAGAACGTCTTTGCAGTTCCTGGCAGGCTGTGGCCTCAGAGGTAGGGAGTGGCCTGGGCCCACCTGCCTGGCTCACCTGGGTGTCCCTGAGGAAGGTCAGGTGCCACACAGGGAGCTGCAGGAATGACAGCCCTCTCAGGGTATGAATGACTGTCACCAAAGCTAGCAAAGAGACGTGGAAGTTGACACCAGTTGGATGCAGTTGGCTGAGTTAAAGGCTTGCCAGAGTACTTACCTGCATGATTTTGTGCACCTGATTAAACCAGCGAAGTTCTAACCCATTTAGTTGGTCTACTTGTGCAGTCAATAAGCTGCTCCAGAGCTGGAACAGCTCTCTCTTCTGTGGTTCTACATCAAAGACTTCCATGACCAGGTTTAAATATCTAAATGTGATTAACATTAAATACCTTCTCCACATTAAGAAATGCTGGGATTTATTTAATAAAATAATTGCAGTTAAAGCCAGCGGTGTTGTCAGATATGAGTTCTATGAAAAAATGTTGGATTTTGTACTGTGTGGAGTATTCTGTGAAATTCATTTTCATGTAATTTTATGAATTTTTTTAAATTTTCATTAAAGTAGCCTATATTTTTCTATGAAGAAAATGACAATAGAATGCACAAGCCATAACTTCTTTGTTTGATCCTTTTCTGTCCCATTTATATTTTTCAAAGGCAGTATCATTTCTAGGTCTGCCCAGTAATTGCTTACAAAACTGTTACTTTCTCCAAGGACTCTGTAGATACCATGTATGGGGCTGCAGATATGGGTGGATATAACGAATGATTAGAATATAATTCCTTCTAGTCACTGTGAAGCTTGAGACCTTCACAGTTTCAACTTGAGAAAATATATTTCCTTTTTCTCCTCCATCTCCCTAGAAGGTCTTCCAAGAAAGACATCCCCCCCAGCCGCCCACCCCATGTCTGTCTTGATCTCTCCAAACCTCAGGTTTCCACAAAAGCTTCAGTATCCATCAGTGTTTTACCAGACATTCAGGAGTTTTTGATTTCCTGAGTTTACACCTGCCTGCTCAGAGAACTTTTCCAGACTGTGACTAAACTCTCACAGCAACAGCAAACACCTAATTTCTTCTGTCCCTTGTCACTAGGCCCTTTATCTTCAACTCTCTGATCTTTCATTTTCTCCTCCCCACACTCTGTCTTTTCTCTTGTGTGTGCATCTTGTCTTCACCTTCCTTTCTTTCATACCAATCTGCTTCAGATCTAATTTCACATTTCCTCACCTTTCTCCTTGAGATAACTTACTGTATCTCATGGATGAATAAATAATTACATGTATAAATAAATATGTGTAAAGGCATGTATGAATAAATAGGCATCATGGTAACTGCAAGACTTGGCTGTGACCTCTTTTTTCTAACTCTTCCTATTGGCTTTTTTTGCTTATGCTTATGCTTTTTGCTTATGTTATTTCATACCAGTATCTTGTCCTCTTTACTATCTGAGGGCATGAAACACGTGATTTATTTGGCAATTCTATTCAAGTAAAAATGGAAGAATCCCATGCAAATGTAGTTCTCGTATTCACCTGAGCTACTGCTTATTTCCTTAGCCAAAATGAAGAGAAATGGTTGAATTGTCTTCTCTAAAGAACATGTTAAGTCCTAATGAACATTATGCAACTGGGAAATACAGGAGTCATAAAACCCCTCCAAGACACAACTCCTTCTATTATTCCCACTGAAGGGGTGTATCACTGCCATTATGGGCAGGGTTGCAAAGATTGCTTGAGCATTGTATAGTTTTCTGCTTTATTTCTAAGACATGGATTTTTCTCTCTCTCTCTCTGTTGTTTTTTTTTTTTTTTTTATTTAATAAGAATGTCAATCCATTTCACGCAATCTTATTTTTTCCAGTCTACAGAATGATACCTACAATAAATACAGTTATCTTTTTGATAGAGGTTTTTTGGACTCTTGATCACAGGTTGAATATTTCAATGTGTTCTGATAATATCCAGTATCTCTCTATTTCACATATTTTGTGGTATTTTGATAGCATCCCACTTATGCAATTGCAAGTCTTTCTTAAGCATCAATAAATGTTTACTTTGCAGGAGGAGAACTGGCTTTGTAGCTTTTAGTTCCTTTAACAAAAACTCTTGAAATAATCGGACTACGTAACGTCATTCAAAGACAACCAGGACTGTTTTATTTGCAAATATTCAATGTCCCAGAGGTCTGAAAATATCAAATGACTTTTTTTGGCAACTAAGGTGATATTCATTAAACATGCACTTTAATTTACTTCATGACACTTCAGGCACTGGCATAAGCCACTAGCTGAGCACACAATATTTAAGAAGTCCAATACAATCACAGAAGTAGCACACAGAGTACCACTTGTTGCAACTTGTCGTAGTGAGTAACTGCAACACCACTGAGTACACTAAAGAGTCTGGGTAAAGACCTTTCTGTAAGGGAGGAAGAGAAGCAGACAAACAACAATGAACTAAGTTCATTCAGTCACAATACAAATTTTCTATATCTTTCTTTTTTATCTTAATTTAGTTTGCAACTAATTATGTACTGGTTTTGCCAAATGAATTATCACACTTTCATCTTAGCTGCCCATTACAACAAAGACCTTAACTGTTGGCTAATCACTATAGCAAATATACTCCAATGAAAGTTATTTTGTATCTGTACAGTCAGGAAATGGTGAGTAGTCAAAATACTGAAGTTCTCAAAAAAAGTTGTCAGAAAAACATAGATATGAAAGTGTATTTATGCTTTCCAAAGAGATTTTTGGCTTTGTCTTTTCTCACAGTACTGGAAAAATTACAAAAAAGTTCTTTGATAAGACTGTGTGCAAAGCAGTGAACCGTAACTCAAACCTAGAGTGAATTGGAATCCATTATGAGTTCAAGCTGTATTCATTCATACATTTTATTTATCATTTTTATACTTCTAATATCCTTCTCTACATGCAAACCTATACTTTTTGCTTTAGGTCAGCTAGAGTACGGCCTGTTTTTATGCCTGTTCCCACCCATCCGGAGTCATGGAAATAACACAGAAAATGCTATTTTCTGTCTTTGTGGTTGCAAAAATATATTGTTGTAGAGTCCTGCTCTTTCAGAATTACCCTTTCAGGATGAAAGGAGATTGGGTGGCCAACTGTGGGTGGTGCAGGTGGCCATAGACTGTTGCTGAAGCACAGACTCAAGACCATGAGCATTTATAGCTCCATCCACCCCGTATGTGTGGTTGGCTATTTTTTGAAGGGAAAAACAGTGTCATAGTTTTTGTAAGACAGACTGAATATTCTGAAGTGTTCCATAGCTATTCTAATTGCTAAATGCGGCTAGAGATGCGTGCCAGTCAAGATGCTGTCAGATTATGGAACAGCCAATAATCCTATTCCACTCTGGAATATTTTCAGCTTGAAAAACTATTTTTTTAAATAGGAAACATAAATTTTCCAAAGCTGATGCTGAGCACAGTCTTGCTTCTGTAACAAACAAAAGATACTTTCTCCTAAGGAATAGAAGTGGGCTAGTCTTGTCCTCTTTATAGTCTCTACATCCCAGCGAGGAGGGTGATGTTGGCTCAGAAATACCAGTGTAGAGTAATAAAAATGTGTTCCACCACGTGGAATATGTTTCTTAGTTATTATTCTGCAGCCTTTCAAATGTTGAAAAAATGTGTGAAAAATACAATGCCCTATTCTACCTAGCCAAGAAGTGCAAAACTCCATCTTACTGACTGGGGGATGTCAGCAGTAAGCATATTAATACTTACTCACATATACAGTGTTTTTCCTATGGCATTCTGACATTAACTACCCTGGGAAAAATCCTAGGGTATTCCTAGTGAAATGGCACAAAATAAATCCAATTTTTAATGGAAGCTTAGGTGTCTCCAGAGTCCATTTTCATCCTGAGGTTTTAGCCGTGCAGGATGGAGCCCATTAAACTGAAGAGCAGTGAAACAATATTGCAGAACAGTGCGTGTTTACTCATTAATGAGAAGTTCTGATATAAAAGTGGACATTTCTTGCAGGATGGAATCTTTTCATTCTTGGTTTTGGTGGCGGGGGAAGACAGCAGAAAGGGAGGAGGGGGAATCCTTTAATTGTTAGTGCAGGTTTTAAACTGACAAGCCTCAAAGGCAGAATACTGACTCTTTGATCTTAAAAGGGTTGTAAAAGGATGGTCTCACTTGTGTTTATTCAAATATTTGCAGGTAAACGCTGATAATCTAAACTGAGTCAAAGCTGCAGAATTTAGCATAAGTGATTTGCATATCAAGAGCCTCAAAATAAATACCAATTCAGAGATCTTAAATGTTGTCAAAAACTAATCATGACTTGAAATTAACTTGGGGCTTGCCTACGTATGGAAGTCTGTGCTCAGGAAGCTAAAGCGTTCATTGGCAACCAATAGTCTAAGAGATGTGCTTAATCCCCACTAAGAGGGCTGTGCGGTAGCTGTAGGTATCTGCAGTCACATACCTGGTGGTTTGGGGCATATCAGGAGCAAAAGGGCAATCTGGCAGGGCAGAGGAGAGCTGAGCTGATACGCTGTGCATCCTCACCACCAGACGTTATCCACTGGAGACATCCTTTGGAGACAGGCTGTACCTGATTCTAGTTAATAGCTGACAGAACTGCTTCTAGTGAGTGCTCTTGTAGACGACTTGCATTTCACTGTTTCTAGGCAGCATTGTTAATTCTTGAACTGCTGGATTCTTGACAAGTTGTTTTACTATTTGTAATTATTCGTATTTCAAGTAAAGGTATCACAGTTCCTAAATTACTTGATTGTCTTCAAAATCTATTTTTAGCACCTAGTTCCTGCTACTTATTTTACAGCTAATGACTTCTTGGCATAATTTTGTGCCTGTTACTTGACTGAAGGAATGTGCATCCTTTGTGAGCACTGAGCGACCCATTTGGAAGTACAGATCCTTCATACTTCCTCTCCCAAAGTCAACAAAAATTGTCTGTGTTTTGGAAGTCTTCTATGTGCACAAATGCTGCAACTGATGAAATGGGCTACTAATAATTAGCATTTATCAAGTCAGATCACCCTTATCGCCCAACTTAATAAGATAAAAGTTTCAGCCTCTCAATGGACACTCAATGGAGTGTTTAGGTCATCAATATGTATGGAAGAGACTAGTAAATAATTTCAATTTGTGCAAAAATTTGCAAACTGCTTCATGTAGTCTGACCTGATATCTCATTATATGGGAAGAGTCACTGATTACAATGTTGCAGAGTTAGGTCAGCAGTTCAGTCCTTCTCCTTCTGTACATTTCTTTGCATTGCCAATTTGGATCTTACAGGGACAACAGAGATCTGTAAGACTAAGACCGGTTCTGGGCATTAGAAATATACTACTGACAGACTCCCATATAAGGAAAAATTAGCAGCAAGCAGCTGGCTTTTTCAGCTAGTCATTGCTTACTTAATTCCCTCCTCAGGTTTTTGTCACGTACAGGATCTTTCTATTTTGATTGACCCAGGGTGGAGTGCCTAAAGTTTGAGCTGGTGACATTACAGGTTATTCTCCAGGGAATAAAAGTGGTATGTAACCAATTAATACAGCAACTTAGTAAATCATAGAAGGTGAGGGTAGATTTCAGTTCTCTGGAACTCGGACTCCATGAAAAGTGAATGAGTGTCTATTGGATCCAGCTATGGGTCTTGGGCTGAGATATTCATAGGAAATTAGGCATTGCATAGTAAATTAGCTAACTTTTTAAAGACCTAAGTCTTAAGAAGCGTAACCGAAGTCCCTCTTTCTAGGTCTAATGTCCTGAGTTAAAGTTTGCTGTTAGTATGGTGTCATGGTTTAACCCCAACCAGCAACCAGGCAACACACAGCTGCTTGCTCACTCCCTCTAGATGGGATGGGGGAGAGAACTGGAAGAGTAAAAGTCAGAAAAGACTCATGGGTTGAGATAAAGACAGTTTAATAGGTAGAGCAAAAGCCACGCACAAGCAAAGTAAAACAAGGAATTCATTCACTGCTTCCCTTCGGCAGGCAGGTGTTCAGCCATCTCCAGGAAAGCAAGGCTCCATCATGTGTAATGGTTACTTGGGAAGACAAATGCCATGAGTCCAAACGTTTCCCCCTTCCTTCTTCCCCAGCTTTATATACTGAGCATGATGTCGCATGGTATGGAATACCCCTTCGGTCAGTTAGGGTCCCGGCTATGTCTCCTCCCAACTTCTTGTGCCCCCCCAGCCTCCTCGCTGGTGGGGAGGTATGAGGAGCTGGAAATGCCTTGACTGCTTAGCAACAGCGAAAAACGTCAGTGCACTATCAACATCACTCTCATTCCAAATCCAAAACGTAGCACTATACCAGCTGCAAGTAAGAAAGTCAACTCCATACCAACTGAAACTATGACATTCAGTTACGTTAGGCCATAATTTTATTTGAAATTATTTAGAATAAGAAGAGTTTTGAGTAATAAGTAAGCTCTTTTTATTTCAATAATTAAAAAAACAGTAATTGTTGGACAGAGTAGGGAAGCAATTTTTGAGAGTTTGTGGAAATTCTGGTTATTTTCTTCATTAGAAGGGAAGAGTAAAATCATTCCTTTCTATGGCAGGAAGGTCTGCCAGCACTGGGGAGAAGCTGGAGTGCTAACAGAAGCACTCAGCACCTACCTAACGCCAGCCCTGCCCTCTGATGATGGTACTAAATTCTGACATTCAAGAAAACTTCTCTGCTGGTGTTGCCATAGTTCCCTGAGCTCAGCACCTGCAATCCAGCTGCTTCCCCACTGCGATGACTCATTGACATTTCAACACTCTACTTCGTCCACCTTATTGACTCTCCAACTTCCTGCCTTATTGCTTTATTCTCTGGTTCTCTGTACACTTTTCCTGGTCCCATTCTACCCATCTTTTATTAGTCAGATGTCTACAAACTCATCTGACTCCAAAATTTTTATTTGCTGTATAAGATATCTTACTAGTGCTTTTCTACTGCTCTTCCCACACCTCTTTTCTTCTCTCCCAACTCCTGTCCACAGAACGCACTTTGTGTGGTTTGAATATCTGGACATTACCCCAAGGAATTTGACTTGTACAATGGAATAATAACTAATGAACAAGCAGTTATACTCGGTCATTAAAAACAGTCAGTATAAGCCTGTTGCTGTCCGAGCTTGGGTCTAACCTTACTTCTGTTTCTTGAGTTACTCAAGCCTCTATTTTTAATGAAGCTGGTTTTAATTTTGAAATTTAAGTATATACGCTATAATTTTTCACCAAAAAATAAGTGCAGTTCTCAAGTTCAGCTGTTTTGTGTACAGTTGACCACTGTGTACAAAAAAGATCTTGGAAGTTGTTTTTTCTTAATTTTCGCTATTTTTTTTAATACACTTGTGCATATCTGGTGATCCCATCATATTTTTTGAAGTTTTTGAAAATGCAAATTTAGTATTTTCCTCTCGCAAGACCTAAAGCACACTTTCAAAGATTAGGTTAAAGCTGACTGAAACTTTCATACTGTTACCCCATTTTTTTTTTAAATAATGGCAAGTTAGGAGCTAAAAAGAAAAGTAGATTTAGTTTGGTGTATGATTTAAGTAAAGTCAGATTCTGGCTAGAAGTGTCTCCATGGTAGTTGAAAGGCTGTTAGATATTACATGGGCTTCATTTATATCACCATGAGTGACTAGTTATAGTGCAGAAGCTTGCTTAGTTTCTTGCTTATAAGGAATTGTAGGCTTAATACGTGCATCTAGAAGAATATGATCTTGTGACAGATTTATTTTACATATCACAGCACTGTAAATTTTATTTCAGCTGCAGTCTGATCCTGTATTGCACCAAACACCTCTGTGAAATGCCAAAAATATCAATTTCTGATACATTAAGAATTCTGAACACCGCAAGAAATTCTGGTCATGAGTCTTAATGACACTTCTTGGACTAAATGTGGGAAGAATACAAACAGCCAATTGCTGGCTGTTCAGGCTCACTAAATATAAGTGAATTTATAGTGTTCTGGACCTCAGAAGATTTAGTCCCATGTACTAAGTCTTGGGGGATTTCAACAACAAAATCTTAGGCTTTTGATCCTGCTAGTATACGATTATCTTAAATACATGAGTAATTCAACTGACTTATCTGGGACTACTCAAGCCCCTAAAGTTGATAGTATAGTTGTAGGATCATGGCCTTAACATGGGGGAGAAATATTTATGTGGGGATTTCTTATTTCATTTCAGGAGCATTGTAATTATAAGTCCTTGTGAGTGAAACTAAGACTATATCACCAGGTTTATGGCATTGCTTCACTTTACAGTCACTGTCATAAAACCCAGATTAATATTGTTCCATTGTGTATATTTTATACATTTTTTCCTAAGAATGAGTTTGTGATGATAAGCCATTTTCTCTCTTTTTTCCATAACAGTTTTTGTTACATGACTTCCAAATTTTAATGCCTAATATGGTCT
Organism: Burhinus oedicnemus; assembly: GCA_008921705.1. Classification (NCBI taxonomy): domain Eukaryota; kingdom Metazoa; phylum Chordata; class Aves; order Charadriiformes; family Burhinidae; genus Burhinus; species Burhinus oedicnemus. The sequence continues at coordinate 3,647,811 of VFFE01007128.1, read as the reverse complement.
TTGAAAAGCTATAAACTTTTAACAGACTTTAAACGTAAAGTGAGTGAATAAATTGCCAGGGAGTCTGTGGTTTGATCCCAGGAAATCCTGATTAATAGCCTTTAGATTTTTTTAGACCACCCTGAATACATTGTGAAAAAGAGTTGACTCATTTTATGGCCATTTAGATTGTAATTTAACCTACTAAATTTATAACAATTTTTTAAAAAACAGTAAATGTAGACATAAGAATTTATATTTCTTCATATAAGACCATATGCTGAACACATTTCTTGCTCTTTTTAGTTCAGTCTTGTAAATGTATAATTCTGTATATTTGCTAACCACATAAAATCTATTTTTAATATAAAAAGGGCCTAATCCAAACCTAGTGTAATTAGTGTGAAAGTAATTGTATTCATAGCATTCCTATTGATTTTCATTGATCAGGACTTGCACATTTAAAAGTGAAACCAATTTGCACATGTGTTTAGGAACCTTTCCAATAAAATTTTTGGTAGGAAGTGGAAAATGTAAAATAATTTTGCAAGATAATTTGCCAGATTATCTTTTTTTTTCTCTCTGTTTAATGTGTAGTTTATATAAACAGCATTTTAAGAACCCGGTGGTTGCATTTTATTCTTTGTTAACTGTAATATCAATTAAAAGAAAGATGTTGCACTTACTGTTGGTCCAAATCTTGACATTACTAGCCAAGGTCAAGGCATACTGCTAAATTGGGTCATTTTGTTTTAATAACTTGGGAACCTTTGGTGCTGATCACCTTACAGAAACTTAATTCCTTCATAGACTTGATTACTAGAAACTTGAATGGGTGTTGATCCTGGCATGGGTCTGAGCAAAGGTGGTAAAATATGGCCTATGGTATGAAATTGCTGTATAAAAAGGCTCCGTCTGTAGAGGGGATGTTTTCATGCACATGTGCTTTGTTCATGTGCACATACAGAAAGGATTTTTTTTTTTATTAAAAATGGGATTCTTTTGGTCATAGTATTTGCAAGGATAATATAGATGCACAAAAACCCACCCAATCTTCTACAATGCTACTACATAAGGCTGATTATTGAAAAAATAATTTAAATATTGTGCAAAATTTAACAAATCCATTGAGTAAAAAAGTAAACATATATATAAACCTCTGATAGCTAAGTAGCAATAAATAGAATATATTTGCATTGTCTTTGCAATGTGCTCAGATTTGATTTTTCTTCTCAAGAAGAAATAAATGATTTTCCATATAATAGAAAATTGAGTTTACTAATTACTATTTTACTAATTATTATTTTACTATTACTATTTCTAAAATAGTCTTAACATGGAAAAAGGAAACATATTTTAATATTAGTGCTTATCACAGCATTTAAGGCGTCACCATCCCCCCTCAAGCCTTCTACTCTTAAATAAAAAAGGAAAAATCCTATTGTTTTCCTGGCTTCACTTTGCTTCTAGTGATTGATGTAGAATTTTACTGCCATCCAATGGCAAGGACCTATTATAGCCTAAGTAAATGTCTAATGCTTTTTGATCAAATTGCAGTCTAGGGAATTTAACTTATGTAGTACACTTAGAACTTACATCAATACATCTCTGTTCGTTACACAGTGAGAAAGAAATATGACTACAGTTTCAATTTATTCTGTGTTTCCTAATTCAATTTAACTCTGAATTACTAATATTGTGGTACATAATTACCTAAATGAATAAATCAACCTAAGCTACTCACTAAAAAGAACATTAGCGCATAATATTAATTTTTGCGTGTACCTTGTCACGTTAGTTTAAAAGATTCCTTTCTCTACAATTAAGAGTGTTTTCCTAGTTGGCAAAATATCCTTTTGCTAAAATACTCCTCTCCATTTTATTTATCAAATCTGGAGACTTTACAGTTGTTATTGTACACTAAAGAATTGGTTTATGACTCTCAAATGTGTTATAGGGTATTTTTGTGCATTTTTTTTTCTTTTTACTCACACACACACAAACCTCTAAGACAGAAAGACAACTGCTTTAAACTATAATCTGAAATATATGGATTTTGGTATACTTTTATCCTCTGTGCTTTCCAGATTCAGCTTCAACTGGCAGTCCAGCCTAACAGTTATTTTTTTAGGGTTCTAAGAAGCAATCTAGCATTAACACACTTCATTTTTTCCAAGTATTTATTTTAGAGAGGAAACAATATAGATACATCTAAAGGAAATAACTTCAGATTGCGGGCAAGAATATAAAGCCAAGTCTCCACCTTGTACTATTAACAAAAAAATTACAATAATTAGTGACTATTAAAGGGAAAAAAAGCCCTAGCAGGATGGAGGAAAATGTAAGTTTAGAATAAAAGAGAAAAATTAAGTAACACAGAAAAAGAACAGACTCTGTTATTTCTATTGTTTCATTCTGGCTGGAAGACTCCTCATGTACTGTCACTTCGTTAGGATTGCTCTCCATTGCCTGCTGAAGCCAATAGACACATTTCCAGTGACATAAAAGAGACCTAACCCATGTTCCAGTCATGCATTCCTATCTCCTTGCACGGATGGCTACCTGTTGTCCCACATGTATATTTCAATTCAAACATTTGTAAAAACTTTCTTGGGTTCTCACAAAGATGCAACCAGTGGATATCTACTTTAAGCACCACAACATTTAGGAACACTTTGTTAGACGTTCTGTTGATCTCTTGCCGTTATTTCAATTCTTTTTAACAACTCTTTGGCTACAACATTTGACTATACCGTAGCTGTATAGAAAGACCAATCTTTGATTAAATTATATCATTAACCTGGAGCACTCTGCAGCATGTAAGATTATTGGAGATGAAGCAAGAAATAGAATATAGGACAAAGTCCCAGAAGACTCGGACACATGCCTATATGCCTTAGACAAATTCTACACTCATGAAAACAATTACAAAATTAAAGCTTTCCTTCTATAACTGCAACACATTGACATTAATCAGCACAAAGTCTTTGGGGTGCGTGTGCAGAGAAAAGAGTACCATGCTTAAAAACATCAATATTCATAGAAGTATGCATATGTTATTTGCTACTTTAGTACTTGAATACTACTTACTGTAATAGAAAAGTACAAAGAGAAAATGAGGATCATGGGAATTAAGCTATTTATATTACTGTATTTATTCTGTAATTAATATCAGGACACTACAACTGCGCATGGAAAACAGCTCACTGTTCTCAGTATTGCTGCATTAGCAATTGATTGGAAAATGAGTGAAAAATTTCTCTACGCTTTTAAATTTGAAAATTAAACTTTCCTGCAATGTTGATGTTCATAAACTTTATAACTGGTAGAAAACAGGGGTAGATTGCCATGATATCATGACATACAGATGTGTTTGGTTTCCCTCTCCCAGAATTTAGATTGTAAAAAAGCACCAGTGTCAGAAAAGCAGTGTAGGTGAGTACAGCACGTGTATTCTTCCTAGGGAATATCCATTTATCGTTAGCTAAGTTGCTAATTCATTTTCTAAACTGTTCTTATTTCTATAGTTCTCAATGTTTTTGCAATATATGCTTATGCAAGTTTACCAAGTGAAATCAGTTTAAAATGAATTTGTGCAAAAAGCTACACCTTAACTTCAATTTTAATACTACAAGTCAATATAACTTTCACAGAGCAGATACTTTCTCATGTTCCTCAAAATTCACTTAATCAGTTTCTATAAATGGATGGGAGGAAAAATTTAATTTCAACCAATTCTTGTTTCATGTTTTGAATAATAGGTTGGTTTTTTTTTTTTCTTCTCTGTGCTTTGAAGGAAAGGTCTGTGTGACAGCTAACAAAGCTGCCCTGGCTTTGTAGCCCTCGTTTTATGAGACGTGAGATAACATGCTCTCTGCATGGGTCTCCATGAGTTCAGCTGGCCACAGCACATGGGCAGGCTTCAGGAAATGGAGACTTCTCCCCCTCTTCTGCACACAGATGTGTGCGGGGGGGGGGTCTCTACTAGCAGGGGGCACCACAGATCACAGGCATAGCACAAAGAAGGAGTCTGGGAGCTGGGTGAGGTGTGCTTGGGTGAATTTGGGGCTACACCATCGCTCCAGCGGTCCTGCCAACACAAGCAGAGCTGGTAAAGCGGAGGACATGGAGAATACAGTGTGTAGTGTTTGTACCGGGCTACAGTTGCCTCCGCTCAGCTATTTCCCCCACTGCAGGAAATATCATCAGTCTATCCATCCATGACTTCTTTTGGCCAAGAGAGGGGGAGAGCCTGTGTGGTGACACGAGGTGGCACACGTGGCCCTGCCACCAGCAAGAGGGAGCACCCAGCCACCAGCCTCACCCCGGGAGAACTTTCTGCTCATCACCTCCCTCCTTTCCCTCTCCCCACATGTTAATGCATATTCAAACAAGGCATCAAAATAACCGGAAGGCAAACCACCACCGAATCGCCAGCCCTCATTCCTGAATAAGCCGCTCACAGTCAATTGCCTTTTTTCCTAGTTTAATTTTCTTTGTGCGTATTATAATGCTCTATGTGCTCGGTGACAATCATTTCTGCGAAGCTGCATTTCATTTCCTCTGACCACTAAAACTGCGATCTGCTTTACTTGCCTGAAACAAGTATCATGCACAGATTTTAATTATTTAGTCATGATTTAGCATGCATGATATATGGGTATCATTATCAATGGCTGCAATATCTCTTCTTTTGGCTATTTAACATGAGGAAGATGCTCTTTGTTATTAACATCTGTTCATCGGGGACACAGACCTTCTCAGCATTACTAGCACCTTCTGTTTTTGTCAGGAGAAGAGAAAGTGATCAAGAGCCTCATCAGAGCCTAATTTGGCACTGATGTGTTTTCCTTTCTCTTAGCGTAGCCTAGATCTAAATCGTCCCTTAAAATTACAGTAGCTTTTAAAATACTGCTCAATAACTAGATCTGACTAGGCGTAGACTAAGATGGTACAGATATGAATGTAACATTATTTAAATGTTATGGTTGTGTGTGGGCTACAAGATGAAAAATAAGTTAATAAAAGATGTGGTGGAATTAGAAAATAAGATTAGTGAATTGCTTTAGCCGTGAAACCATCTTCTAGCTATGAAAAAACAGCTAATCTTATTTTTCCCCCACTAAGCTCATTCTCGTTTTTCCGCAGCCCAGTGAAGGCCTCACAGCAGAAATGTCCCCTTTACATTTACCTTGTTATTATAGCAGGCATTTTATTAAGCCTTTTAAGGACGGATCTTACGGTTTGCAGTAAAACAAGGCTCTGGTTCTTTGCTGCTTTTCTCCGGTGATGTTACAGCGGAGGCACCGAGCCGTTTGCGGAAGGGTGTCTCTGCTTGGCTGCTTTCCAGGTGGGTCGAACCTGAAGGCATGAATGTACTTTGAGGAAAGACCGCACTTGAACCTTTTTGCAGATCCCTCTTAAAGCAGAGGTAAACAAAAATAGCGATTTCTACGAAAGCGTTTGATTCTGTGAGTGCTGCCAATACCAACCAAATATAACAACGTTTGTGCTCCAGACCAGGATCTTATTTCTTCCTAAAAGAGAGCATCAAAATCTGATCATGTAGATAAAAGAGGAAATTTCTCATGAATATACTCTACATGATTAAAACTCCAGCTCCCTATGGTTTAGACCTGGAAGACATTTTAATTATCTATCTAACATCTTGCTATTTCTGGAATTTTGACTGCGAATGTTTCTGACAGTGTTTCATGGAGTATCCTTTCCTCATACTGTGCTTTTTTTATATTCCAGATGTACAGTAAACAACAAAAGCTTGTTTTATCTTTTACTCTCCATCAGATGAAAGTGAAAGATAACTAAAAGGAAAAAAAAAACTTTTAAAGAATGTATTTTAATCATAGATATCCTGCTTATAATCTAAAAGTCCCATAACAATCTCAAATATGCTTTACCAAATAGACCCAAACTACATGACTGAAAAATCCAAAGATTAACACTAATGTAAATAAATTAAAAAAAAAAAGCAAAAAAAAGCCACCTTATATCTTTCTCATTTTGCCAAGCAAAATTTATTTGCTCATAATTATTATTTTTCATCAATTTTAGCAAATTTCAGTACCATCCTGTCAAAAACTAGCAGCACAGAAAAAAATATTAACATCTCCATTATAATCCTAAGCATGTTTTGATTCTGAATACATAAGTAAGATCAAATTAATCGCCAGGGTGATTTTCCAAATGTAATCCAGCCTACGGGATAATACTCCTGTTAATAATATCCAAGTGAGAACCTAAATGTAGCATAGGAAAGGTAGATATCAAGTTTACAGTGGAATGTCTTCAAAGTTTGTATTAAAGTGACCATATAACTAGTGTTTTTAAAGGATGGAGTTATTATATATTCTGAATGAGAACTATGAAGAAACTTGGACAGACTCAACCTGTGCTGAGGGCTTGAATGGCTTCTAAAATTGCCGTATCACTTTTTAAACTCCAGTAATGGACTAATGGTTTAATATATCTAAAATCTCATCAAAAGTTTTCTCAAGTTTCTATTTCCTAGATTAGTCCCTGGGTTTAATTGATATGAAGCAAAGGACTGATACCTGGCAGGCCAGGTTTTGCCCCGTAGATGTCTACGCTGTGAAAGTGAGTGCAGTGATAGGATGCGGGAGCTGGTGAAGATCTTAGCTTGCAAGGCAGAACGGTGCTTTGCAGCTTGTCCACGCAGGGTTTCACTTCGTTACCCAAGCCGTACTCGCTGCCGCGCTGGGCAGCCTCTCGCAGGACACGTGAGCTGAAGCACAGCGGCGTGCAAACACGGCTGGCGTCTGAACTGCAGCCTTCACGGCAGCTGGTGCCCAGACCTGTGCCAGCGTGGGCTATGCTGTGTGACGCTGGCCCATTATCTTCAGTCTGGTCAAGAATTAATTCAGGATTTGTAAAAAGTTTGTAAAAGAAGTCTCTAAACTAGGGGTGTGGTTTTGTGAGATAGGTCTATAAATATGATCTTTTCACATGAGGAGAAGAAAACCAAAGAAAAATGAACTAGTGAATTCATATGTACTTTGTAAGACCAGATTACCCACGTTGATGATAATCTAGGTTGTCTTTGTGTGCAGCATGTACTTCTGTAAATTCATCAATTTAATCCTACATCTATAACCTCACATTGAGCAGGAGTATATCTTTAGAAAGCCTGCAGTCATGTCAAACTCATTTTATGTGATGGGCTTGACCTGATATCCTCGTGCTTGGTAGCAAACACTTTCAGCAGAGGTTATTAAGTTAAACAGTATTAACAGAAAAATAAGCTATATTGTTATTCTATTTTACATTGTCAACCAATAGATGCCCGTTAATAAGTCGAGCAAGGAGAGCTGCGGGAAATGACTCCTATATCTTTTGGCTGCTGCCTTGTTTCTGTTCACCTGAGTAGAAATGGGGTTTTGGGGGCTGATGTGGTCACCTTTCTGTCAGCTGAATTGTGAATTATTTGCACCACGGATGCAGGGACAGCTCAGGACCACCTCTGTGTATTAGCTCAAGTGCAGCAACACAGAAGGTGCTCTCAGGAGCAGGCAAGTACAGCTGGTCTCCTGCCACACAGGGCCCGAGCCAATATACCTGCGAGATCTACGACGGCTGTGTATATGCTCAGCTCCAGTGCTGTCTGGCTGTGTTTCCACGGAAGGAGGAAAAAAGCCAGTCAGGTCCAGCTGGGGTCTGCTAAGTCCACTCAGGTTGTGCCCGTTGAACCAAACATATGGAAACCCTCTTTTGGTAGCAGCCAGATTTCAGAAGGGCTGTTTCGGACAGGTATATGGCTGTATTAATGCATGGACCCGTTCGTGTCTAACACTGACCTTAATATAATAAACTCTGGGAAACCAGGTGCTTAGAGCATAATACAGGTATACTGAATAGCTCCACAGGAGACAGCTTTGATACCGCAAGACTCATACTGTTTTGGAGCTAATTGGTTAGTCTAACTGAACCAAATCTGATTTCTCACAGAGATGCCGTGAGATGCATGTGTACTGCGCTGGGTTTTAATTTTATAACGCTTTTCTTCTCTGGGCATTTGCATCAACGTAATCAAGTCCCTCATTCTCAGGGAACGAAGAGTTGACTGTGTTTGGGGAGTTAATGGCACACACACACGCACTCTACACGCAACCCACCAGGAGCTGCTGCTGAACTGCTCTACTCTACACAAACTGCTGTAGCAGTGCCTCTAAGCTGAGTAAATGTAGAGCACCTGGAGTAGCTTTTGAAAGCATTGTGTTCAACTACTGCTTCTTCCCAAAACCACCATCCAAGCCTTGTTCTCCTTGGAGCACAGGAGTGCTTAAAACATGTATCTGGGGCAAAGACAGCTTTTAAAAATGTCTTGCATACTCAACTCTGATTTTGATCCATAAATTCACCCGCACTTATGCAAGTTTTGATAATTTGGGCACTGTCATAAGAGTTTTCTGAGTGACCACTTCTGCTCAGCTTCTCTGAACATCAGGCCACATACAAAAGTCATCCATGCAAGGTTTGGACCATTAACGCTCTGATACGGTAACAAGTCATGGGGCTATTAAAACTCACTGCCATCTCTTGGCTGTGCAGCCCTATGTTGGCAAAAACAAATGCAGGGAATTGAATTTGCAATAGGGTTCTTTCCAAGTATATATAGAGCTTTAAGTTAATAGGTTAATGACAGCCAGCTATGATAGTGCCTGAAAAATTCTGGTATAACTCATACCACGTTTCACACTCAGAATGAAACATTCCCTTCTGAACCAGGGTGGAGAGGGTTCTGGGCTGTCACCTTCCCCATGCCACCCAGGAAGGGCTAACAGCAGCACTCACCCTGAGGGCTGTGCACCTGTGGAGCTCAGCCCCACCCTGGATGGGGCCATCAAAGGCTGCAGCATGGGCTTACCCGGCTGGTTGCTGGAGGAAAGGAGCGAGGCAGTGCTGAGTTGGCCAGGAAACTGCTGATTTGGAGACTTCTCTTGTGCTGCTTTGGCTTGGAAGCTGGAGGAGTTGACTGGAAGTGGTAAGTGGATATTTTGGTCATGGACCCGCGCTGGGTAATGGAAAATGGTGATGTTGTAAAGAGGGGTGGCAATGAGCAAGAGAGGTTTGTGAAGGAGAGAGCTCCCAGTATCAGGTTAGTCTGTTGAAGTGGTGACTCCTGTGTCTCCCAGCTTCTTTCACGTCAGGGACTCTGAGGAGTTATATGTGGGTTTAGTGAGAGGAGCTGTTTGGCAGAGTGAAGGAAAGGTATAGTTGTTGTGAATAGTCATCGTGCATAAGAACAGGCAAGTGTGGGCTTTCAAAAGTTTGTTGGCGGATTCCCTGAAAAATAATTCTCAAGAAGCAAGTACTCTTACAGTCTTGAAAGACAAGCACTCAGCCAGTCAAGAAAAACTAGTTTTTGTGACGTTGGTACTGTAAATGTAGCTGTGATATGGAAATGTAAGCTTAATTTTTGGTAAGAGCTTATGTTTTGGCTGGGGTAGGAATGGTGAGTATGACATTAGTTCCTGCTTTTTGACCACTTTGGATAAGCATTGCATAGTGTTTCAAATCAAGTGGACTGATGGAGTTGCCATAATGGCAGGCTAATTTTCTGGTGTTGGATGATGGAGCTAGGTTGTTTTGTTGTTGGTTTTTTTTTTTTTTTTTTTTTTTTTTGTTCTTTAGTTTAAGATTGAGTTGCGAGAATGCCGGAGTAACAGCAAGAAAACAAAGTTTGTGAAGTGGAAGTAGTAGTAGGTCAAGTGTCCAGATGCTGTCTTCTGTATTTTTTTCTCTCTGCTCTGGAAGCAGCTTCAGAGCTTGAAAGGCCACGTAGCCTACGTAATCATTGCTAATCCGAGAATTCAATAGACAGAAAATAGTTATTTATGCCATGAAATTGCTCCGGAGGTTAAAATGTCTTATGTGCCGGCAGAGTCACTTTCCCTTGAGGTTCTGTCAGGACTGAATTTAAATGGCTTTGAGTCTAAGTAATTCCTGGCTAATTAGCTTTGACCACACTGAACCTGGAAAATTGCCTCTTTCAGGAAGTGTCCAGATTTGTGCCTAGAAACCCTCACTCGTATTCTGCTCCAGAGGCTGGGTATAAATCTTTTGTGTTTTCATTAATCTTTTAAGCTGGGGAACATAAACATCTGGAAGCTTGCACTTTCAGAGTTCTGTAACAACATCTCCAACTGGTTATTTCACTTCTTTTGTCTATAATAATGCCCCATTTCATTCCCTATGTATTATTCATATATACCTTAAATTTAATCACCAACCCACTAAAGTTAAAATCACACTACACCTGAAATATAAACACCATCACACTGGAGTTGAGAACACATTATGCCTTATCCATAATTACTATCGTGCTGAGGTAAGGTTCCCACCTTTTTTGTGTTACCACCAAGGCTTTTCTGGTTATCGGTGTCTTTTCGTACCTGTGTAACAAATGCAACCTTTTATAGTTCTTTTCCTCTCGGGTCCTTTCCTCTCTACGCAGAGAAATTTTCTACATTTCATGCTCAGCGTTCTAGTTAGCTGTTTTCTGCCACATGTGGAACTAGTGGTAGCCAATTAGGGATGTGGTGCCTTTGATTGCTGAAATCACTCTGGGTGTGTCCTTCGTGTTCCCCCAGCTGAAGCGCTGCTGGGGGCTCCTTATGTTACACAGGGAATATCTCCAGCAATGAACCCAGACACTGTCCTCCTTTGCCTGCGCCGGCAATCCGTGCCCTGCGCTCATCCTGCCTGGCAGTCCCTGCCTTCATTTGCTCCCCAGACAATTTTGTGATTCCGGTAGCGAACAAAGACGCTGCTATAGACTTGGCAGAGTATTTCTACAGACAACTCTTTGGTATTGTTGGGACGGGGATTGTAACAGTGTTCCTGTGCTGTGGTGGACTGGCAGCGAGCCTGTGCTTGCATGGCAGAGGGATTCTGCCAGAGCCCTGAACGTCCCCGTTACCAGTGGTACCATGAGAAATAAAGCTGGTCTTGTAGGTTGAGCTTTCTGTTTAATTACTGGATCGTACCTGGAAGTCTGTGGACTGGTAGGCCTCTTGCTTATTCCTAGTCTCAGGTTTCCACGGACATTTGGTGTTGGTTACATGTCTTTTCTGTACGTTTCTGAGCAGCGTTGTTTCTATTTTGTTCTTTGTTCTCTAGTTTGTTCAAGCCATCATGTGCTACCCAGCTATCTTGAGTTCTGATGTTGCCTCCTTATAATACATATATATATACATAATAGAATATGTATAACACATATAATATAGAATAATAAGCAAAGAATTTTGGGTGGACAATTATTGCAGGACTGCGCTTGTGTCTTTTTTCAACCTGTATTTTTGTCAGGCCACCTAAAAAAACCCCTGATTTTTGAGGGAGGAAAAAAATGACTCAAAACTTCAGGCAGAAAGTGATTACATTTAAGTGGCCTAAAAGCTGCTTAGCCACAACATTTATTTGATATATAAGTATAAAATGCATTTAAATAAAAAGTCCTGGAAGTCTGTACTTTGAGCATTCTTCAATTTTTTTGATGGAAAGCAAAACCAAGTTAAATGCAAAAAAAAAAAAAAAAATTAAAATTGGCTTTTGTCTGTGTTAAAATGTTGATGCTTTGTTCGATTTCTCTGTATTTTCTCATGCTTTATATGAAGGTAATATGTACAGCTGGTGCTTTATACAGAAAGCGGAACTTTTCTCTGGCCTTTGCAATACCTGGGGTCAACAGTGCATAAATGGAGTGAGAAAAATTTATTTTAATTTGTTGTCTGGCTATAATTAAAACCGCTAATGTTGTTCTAATGCTGCCTTTGTTGCAGAAATCACAGCGGTGAGCGCTACATCTCACCTTATGTTATCTTCAAGAAGCCTTTCATGCTTATGTATTTAATTATCTAGCTTTCTTTTAATGTATTTGTTAAGCAATCTTAAATATATTATTGCAATACCATATCTGCGATAGTATCTCCACATAAACAAATGTGATTTTTAACTACAGCATTGAGAACTCCCTCTGGTGGGATTCCCAAACTGCTCTGCAGGTTGCTGGCTACAGCAGACTACCAAAACAAATCTCTTACCATGATCAAGGTCAGAGCCAGGTCAGTCATTCACAGAATATTACATCTCTTCTTGGAGGCAGGAAGCATTTGATATTTGATTTCCCTATGCACCGTTCTTTGATGGATTTTCCTTTTCTTTCCTGCAGAGGGAAGAAACTGTTATGTTAAAACTGTTATGTGTATTTACATATAATGACTGATATATATTTAATACTGATAGTGTCCTGGAAAACCATTAAGAAAATGCATCTTCTGGCTCTGCAAAAGTATGTAGTATGCAATTCTGCTGGAGCCTAAGGTGATCCTTTGTGGAAAAGCGCGTTTGCATGAGGACACTGGTCGTAGCAACTTACATTCACATCAGTTATTTCAGTAAATGTTTAATCCCCAAATAGACTTCTGCAATGATTTATGAATGATCTAGGAGAGGAACACTGCTACCACTTTAGATGGCTAAGTTACCTGGATAACTGCACTAAGCTAATTTGCCAGGGTAAGACCAAGGTTTCAGTTTTCTATGCATGTATGTACGGTTGTGGAAAACTAGCTGACTAATGTTGTAGCTGAAAACTGAGCAATGTGTATGCATACTCCATAATCCTTTGGTTCAAGAGTTTTGGTAGCAAAAATATTACTAAATCTCTGGGACGACTCCTATTTCTCATTGCAAGGTCTTCTCACTTTTTAAATTCAGAGTTGATAAAATGTTTATATTGCATAGTTTTGTGATGTGGGATTTTATAATGGATTTTTTTCTTTTTTCTTGAGTTCTGCTTGATTCACTTTCCCCTTCCCTGGCTTTTAAAAGCTAGGGCTGCCAGTGTCCTCCAATATAAGGAAAAACTGAATATTTGGATAGGGTATGGTATATCTTGCATTGTTACTAAGAAAGTGGTCTCTTGGCAGTGTGCTGTGAATGTTGCAGTGCTGGAGTGGAGGAAAGAATTTGGTTTTAGGAGGTCAGAAATGAGTAAAAACCCAGTTAACTGAAATCAAATTGCTGTCTGTGACAAAATCAGGGCAGCAAAGTGTTGCAGAAAGTCCAAGATGATGTGATTGATGGCAAAACATTTTACTGAACTTGGCAGGAATGACAAACACGAGTCCCTTGTAGACTACACTCATACTGCAGTGCAAGAGCCCTCCCTCGTGCTGTCATAGCTCTTCATGAAGGGTCTCAACATGTAACCAATGACCAATGGAGACTAAGACTAAGGTGCATTAAGCTAGAGGAAGACCCTGGAGAAATACATGTAATTTAACTCTACTCTAATTTGATCAAGTGCAGAAATGCTTAATTTTACTAATTGACTTGTATGTGGCTTATACATACCTCGTGCCCTAGGTGCTTGAATGTTTAGAAAGACTGAATTTGAGGTATTCACAAACTATGCTCAGCAGCACATTAGTCTTAAAGCTGTATAACAAATGATGGAATATATTAATTTTAAAACAGTTACTGAAAATCGTGTGTGCAACTGATTAAGCTGTACCCCCACACTGTAAAGCTAAGGAAACTTGGGCTATGTTATCTGGATTGCAAGCACTCCAGAGTAGTAAAAAGGTTGCAGGTATGAGTAACAATCTGCATTTACCCTGATAAGTAGAAAGAAAAGTAAAATGAGAAGTTTTCATGATCACACGCTCTTATACGAGGACAGGCACTGCTCAATTCTGTACAAGCCCTGTAACGAAGGTAATAGCTGTTTATGTGTACATAAGGAAGAAAAATAGATTTTTCTCTTGTTTTTCCTGATCCAGAAGTTTACAATGAAATGAAATAACCCTGAGCCAGATACCACAAACAACACAAGCTTAAAAATGGTGCAATGATATACTCATTCTTTGACTTGAAGTTGTAAAGCTTGAGACTTGTTCTCAGGATTCTGCTCCTTTAGCATTTGCAGAGATTCAGTCACTTAAAAAACCCAACCAAAGAAAAAAACCCCACCACACACAGAAGCTTGTGGAAATGCATATATGACTCATCAAAGTTTCTTCTTCTGTATTAATTTATTCTGTTGCTTGTGATGAAAGATGATGCATGGGGCACAGCTGTGCCTGGATGGGTAGAATGTAGTTTGGAAAATGCAAGTTCCCTTATCTTGCTCAGCTGTGACTACCAGCAGGGTAAGGGAACGTGTACAGGTATCATTGGGCTGTGAGGGACATGGAAAAAGTGACTGGGTACTTCTTGGAATGTATCTGTGTATCAGGGCCAGAGAGAGAAGGCGATCTTGTCTGCATAAATTGCTCTACAAGTGGTTATATGTACATGTTTACAAGAGTGTCTTAAACGCAACAGCCTCTTAAGTAACAATATGGCTTGACTATTCTTGTTTTTTAGGCCCACCTCAAAGCAAAGCTGGGCCTGGCCGGGGTAGTCTGCAAGCTGCACATGCTCAAGAGAAACTGTAGCACACTTGTGCTTCAGACCTATAGTTCCCTGTTTCCACTGTCTCTGCTGGGAATGAACTAGATGACGACTGAGCTGGTGTAAATTATGTCATACTTGATGTATCAGAAAGGAGTCAAATACCTCACTGTTGCTTGGTCTTCCTAATCTGGCTGTGCTGAAATCCTGGGTCATGCAAATAGAAATGCCAAAGGTTCTTCTACTAGCTTGACAAAGTGTGTAATCCAATGATAAATTGTACTTATTTTGGCATTTGTGTCTTGTTATTTATGAGAGATGAAGACTAAAATATGAAGTAAATCCTAATACAGAGTGCCTGTGATGGGTGGTTGGCTTTCTCTTATTGTAGCTTATAGTCCTTTAACTACTTGTCATTAAAGACTAAGATGGTAGGAGAGGGAAACTGCCTTGGAAGCTTTTAGGGCTCATTACCTTCCTATTTATTCTCTTAGCCTTCAGTGTCCTGGGCAAGATATTAAAAATCTTTTTCTTTTTGGCAAAGACACTAAAAACATAATCTTCACTAATTTCTTTGCAATCAGTTTTACAGTTTAACTGACCAAGAAGCTGAAGTTGAGTTCAGGGATGCCAGTCACTTCCCATAGTTATTTTTGGATAGCAAGTCTAATATTCAAGGCAAGCGCTTCTGCAAGGCTTTCATAAGCTTGGTGACTGTCATACACAAAGCTGTGGATGTGATTTTCATAACTTGCATTAAATCAAAACCTGAAAAGGTAGAGACTTGTGTTGAAGAAACCTGTAGGTACTGGATTAGTGCAATAAATACAGTGGTCTTTCATCCAAACAGCCTCCCTCACTGAAAAAGAAACACATAGATGCACATAATGTACCTTTTTGGTTTCTTGTCTACAATTATGCTAACAAGCTTCATGCTGAGAAAGGATTAGGGCTGATGGACAATCAAAGACAATGCTTCCTTCTTGGTAAAAAGGTGTGAAAAGATATAGGCACTAGAGCTGGAGTTATTAGGCATACCTGCAGGAGGCCATATGACTAAGTTAGGCCACGAGAGACTGAAGTATAGAAAATGCTTAGTCACTATTCTAAGCTCTTCAATGACATCTTTAACACCTTTTGATTCAAAAGGAAAAGCCACAATGCAAATATTCCCCCGGCAGGTTCTGCTCAGTGTTTGCGGCTCAGCGGGGCAGCACGACACCTGGCTGAGTAAAATTCCCAGTGGGAGACCTGCACTCGCCCTGCCAGCGGGGCACGGGCACCTGCAGGCGCTCAGAAAGCAAAGCTGAAGATTAAAGAGGCAGGAAGGTCCTATGGAATAAGCCCTCGACCAATTTCATTCTGTATTCCATAGTAGGAGAGGAGCGAATTAAAAGGTAGAATCAAAAGAAATGTTACGTAGGTCCCTCTAATACTTTTTATTAACTGTATTATTGCTTCTTTGGAGCACTTCAAAGAATAGCCAAAGCAAGATAGTCAGGGAAAGACAAAAATTCTTGTTCAACTGCACTACCAAGCAATTATGGCTTACATTTTTAAAATAAAATTTGTACACGCTTTGGTTCTCTTGGTCTTTTATTCAGGCTTTCCTGAAGATATTTTACTTTAATTTCAATAACAAAGATTTAAAGATTGGATCAATTTTATTTCTGCTTTGTAGCTGGCTGTTTATTATCCCTTTTAAATTTATTCCCAACTTTGTGTGTGCAGTTCTTTTGGAACGCCGTAATTATATCTTGCCTGCTCTCTGACTGTACGGACTATTGATACCAGCCTGTGAAACCCAGTGGTCTCCAACTGAACTAATCATAAAATACTATGTAAACATCTCCCTGCATCAAGGATATATATTAAGTTACATTCCACACAGACAATGCGAAATAAAAATATTGTAACTTAGAAATGGGTATCTAATACAAACGTTATTAATGTACCTCCCAAAGACTGCTCAGAGGCAAAGGTGACTGCAGGGGCGGAGGTAGATGGTTACAGGCTGCCTTCTCTAACATCTGTGTAAATAGTGGAGTGGTGGCCCCTCGAAGTTACAAGGGCTGCAGTTTCAAATATTAAACTACAAAAAAGTCTGTCTGTGACTGTACTAAAGAAATTGCCTCTAGTATCTTTTCTTTTTTCTTTTTGGCTGCTGGTATTAAGAAAAATACCAGAAGACCACCAAGGAAGACAGGGGCAGGAAAAGGACATAGGCATAATGAATGCCAAGATTTAATTGACACAGTAGCAGCTCATACTGTCTGTTCTCTTTGTGGAGATGTTATCCTTTGCATGTTGATAACACTAATCTTCTAAAGAACCACACTGAACAGACTCATAACCCACCCTCAATTATTAAAAAAAAAAAGTTTCTTCTTTAAAAAATATTCTTTTCCCCAAAAGCCAAATATCCTGAGTATAAACCAGCTAAGCGGAATGTTTAGAATAAATTTTGGTATCAAGGAAAGATAGTTAGCTCTTAAAAATAGCCTTAAAAGATGATTGTTGCTGTAGAGGCACCAGTAGTCTAGAGGAAGGTGGGTGGTTTATAAATGGGAAACTGGGACACGGAAGACCTAGGTTTTATTTTACCTCTTCTGATTTTCCTGCTAGATTTCCCTGAAAGGCTATTTTCTTGTAATTCACCTTTGCCTGATTTTTTCCACCCCCAATTTCATCTTCTGTTTGCAAACAGGTGCCAAGTTACCTGTGTAAGAGTGCAGATATGAGCCTGTGTAACAACTTATAAATTGGTCCAGAGACTATTGTTTTAAAGATGAATGGAAGAAAAAAGTGGTTGAACATGTATGTAGGAAGGTTAAGATAATAGGCTAGAAATCACCAGTTCTGAATTTCAGCATTTCCATTTTCTCTTCAGTGGATAGAAATATTGTCACAGGGTGAGGTCTTATGACCAGTCCAAATACACAAATGTCAGTAATAACAAAATTAGAGAAAACTTAAAGCTTTCCACTGCAAGCAGTCACATGAGCTTAATATCAATGACAATATCTGATTATACTTCATCTAGGTAACAATTCTGCTGTAAAAAGCAGTTTCCAATAAATTTGGGTACAGTATGTATAAGAAAACATTAGATTGGATCAGAACTCTTGCTGCACATTGAAAGTATTGTGACATTATTTTAGAATTTCTTTTAAATGAGAAGGCTTCATGGTATTTGGGGAATTTATTTAAGGAAATTGTGAGGTCTAATAATGATCTAGAGAGATTTTCCCTGGACTCTTAATCATCACTGGGACTTGAGTCCGCTGCAAGTGATTTACGTCCATTAACACCACTTTGAGTATTTCCCTCTCCCCTTCCTTGGGTTTTTACATTTTTCCTAAAAGCATATATTTCAGGGCAATCCAGATTTAAGTTCCAGTCTAGACTGAAGCTTGTATCTTCCAATTTATGTTGGGCGTGGGAGAGAAGGCACACAGCAACAGGAGAGGGAGTATGGTACAGAATTGCTAATAACTAAGTGGTAAGGTAATCTACCTGGTTAGTGCAGAAATTGAGTTGGATTTTAACGATGGGAGGTAGAAGGCAAAAAATCAGAAAGTTCACAGCCATGCAGATATAACTGACTTATGCGCAGCACATGGTTCTTCTGTATAAAACTCCTATAAGTCATATTAGCAATGGTATTCCTTGTGACAATGTCAATGGCATCGTTTGTGTGTAAAAAAAAAAAAAAAAAAAAAAAAAAAAAAA
>VFFE01007128.1:3534464-3629647 GCA_008921705.1 Burhinus oedicnemus | reverse complement strand
CAACCCAATCAACCAAAAACCACCCCCCCACCCCCAACCAAACAAACCAACTACAAAACCCTAAAAACAAAAAAAAAACACCCTTAATTTTTGTGACTTTTAGTTTTGTGTTTTGGCAAATGAGGACCAGTGAGGTTAACTGATTATTTCATTTTAAGAACCTACTTTTTTCCAAAAAAAGCCCCAATACTCTTCAATTAAAAAAATAAAAACTCCAAGCACCTCTTCCTTCTGTACCGTGGCCTGTCGGAGGAGGCCCGCGTGGTACAGTGCAGCCTAGTGAAGACATACGTGAACCAGCTTTGAGCAGACACACGGGGTAACCTAAGTGCCTCTCCTGTGCAGCAGTACTGTCCCCAGATCCCGGAACAGATCCTTGAACGCTGCACCATGTACAACTGCCCTCCTGTTTCCTCAGGAAAAAAAGAAGTTTAATCATGCCTCATTATAATATTTGAAACAGCTGAGTTCAGAAAGGTACACAATTACATTTGCACTGCAAGAATGCCAACACTGTGTATGTATTTGAAGATTTTGAATGCCAAGCAGGCAGAAGGTTGGTCAGACAGTATAACTGAATTTTTGTGCAATATGTTTAAGTCTATATACAATACAGGTATGGACTTAATGTTGGAGATGGCTCTCATCACTTAGCATTAGCATCACAGTTCTTTTCCTTCCACTGTTTGCTAGCTCTGATTTCGGTGAAGCAGCTCCTGACTAACCATGATATTATTCAGATTAAGGTTTTTAGGCAGGTACCCAGCTCAGCTGTAGCCATTCAAGGGAGGAAGAGAGTAAGATGTGACTTGTATTTAGGAAGAAGTTAGTCTAACTACTGAGCTATTGCATAAAAAAAGTAGGTGACTTCTTGCAGGATACTTCTATTGGAAAGACAATTGCTGAGGTATGTGCTGGGCTCAGCAGTCTGTGCTGACATGGTCCAGGATATGGGAAAAGAGGCAGGAGAGCCCTTTGTTTTGGCTCCAAATGCGAGTGGAGGTGTGTAAGGGCAAGCTCTGGGTGCTTTAACGTGCAAGTATGGGCAAGCCCAGGCAGAAAAGTTGCGTGGGTGTTTTTAAAAGCAAAAAAACAACCAACCAAAAAAACCCCCAAACAACAAAACCACCACCCCCACCAAAAAACACCCAACAAAACTGGTAGGTGTTGCGTTAAGGGGCTCCTATGCTGAGCAGCACTGTGGAGCAGGCTATTGACTGAACTGCTCTCCCGAGCTGAACCAGAACCAGTGCGGGGACCTGGCAGCTGGTTTGTGTTCCCATCTCGGAGGAGGAGGAGTGGGGTGAACAGCACAGAAGCGCTGGGCTGCCATTGGATGTCTCTTCCCAATGGCTTTCAGACACGTAAGAGGATTTCTTCTTCCTCACTCGTGGAATAGCTGCAGAAAACTGGTACTGGATCAACTGCCTGCTTTCAGCTGAAGCTAAAACAATGTTTTTACAGCAGTATGCTGCTTTATTGGCAAGAACATAAGCATATTTTTTATTGCATCAGCATTTACAATTTCCCAACTTTTTAATTGGAAGTTAATGATGTACGGCTCTTCTAGTAACTAAATGAATATCTGAACTGCTGCAAGTTGCTTTAATAACTGCTCAGCTAATCATTTAAATTATCAAAGATCTTTACTTGTGCAAAGTCATATAAATGGTAAAAATTAAAAATTAATCAACTTGATTTACGTAACTAAAAGCTGCCATCTAATGGATATTTTTCAATAAGAAGACAGCAGTAATTATGCCAAAAAAATATTCGTTCCTGTAGTTTGAACGATTATAGCAATTTCCACCAGGGGATTTCGCAGTCAGGTTCCAGTTCTGGGCAACAGTGATTAATATAATGGTTATTAATGAGAATTCATTTTTGTACATCGAGGGGTGTTTGGGTGTCAGTGTTGCAAAAGCAATGTGGTTAGCATATTAATTATAAAAGATAGCATTGGACTGGTGACTAAGTAACTATATTGATTTTTTTTTCCTCGTTTTCTGTGATGTGAAAGGTCAATTAGACTTATAGAAACAATGGAGCCTTTCACAGCAGGAACTATCGTTTCTCTGTGCTGACATCTTTTTAACCATGTACAAAGTTCATTAAATGTGCAAAGGTAGTAATGTTAAAAGGAAGAAAGTGATTGGGTCAGAGGTCACAAACCGTGGCAAGCTGACAGCCTCTTGTGGATTACGCCACGGGAGCTAAGTAATAGTGAGAATTGCCTTTCAGGTTGCCCACTGGGACCGAGGGGAATGAAGTCATAAGCAGCTAATACTATTGGGTTAATTAAAAGGGATATTGACAGCAGCTTTGTTTGTCTTGCAGCGAATGGGATGCTGTTAACCAAGTATTTTATTGGGTTACATAACATTAGCGAATTTTTGTCTTAAATAACAGATTGCCAAATTTTAACATCCACAGTGTTCCAGTAAACAGGTATTGAACCGAACGTGTCTGACACTTGTACAGTCTTCTGTTTCACTGTCTCCCTTCATATGACATGTTGTCAGATGTAACCCATTCAAGTCATTTTCCTTTCCATTGAAGTCTGCTCTCCCAGGTGTTAACGTCCAGACACTTTCACAGGAAGGTTACAAGCAGCTGAAGCTCTCCTCTTCCTGAGATATCAGGGCTTACTAAATATAACTGGAGTGTCCGCTGTCATTCTGTTCATTTGCTCAAGCATTTATTGAGCTTTTAACTCTTTTTAGCTACCGTCTCATTTAAAACCGTAAGATTCAAAGCATGCAAGGCAAAACAAAAATCCCAGCACCAAGGACAAGAGGTATTGTAATTTAGGACTTGATTTGTATCATTCTAATGTTTGTAGAACAGCTGAGTAAAGCATTTATGATCATTCTGGTGAAATTAATAACTTTAACAGCACATCTGTGAAGATTTCAGAATTGATTGCCATGGCTGCATAAAAATGACAGGTTTTCATACTACATGTCCAAGAAAATAACCCTACATTTTTATAAGTTTTCAAAGTGTTTTTCTTCAGTGGAATACTGCAAACATTAATTATAAGCTAGATGTGACTAATTTGCTTGTAGTCTTCATCTCAAAACATCAGGGTTTTTACTTTTCCATGCTAAAAAGAAAAAACTTGATGTGAAGTCTCCATGTAGCAATATGTGTCTGATTGCTTCGAATTTTGTGTGATCGTTCTTTGATTTCAAAATGAGCTCAGAACTGGCAGTGCAGTGAAGATGTACAGGTAGACTTCAAAGCTGACTTTCTTCTTCCATTTTCCGTTCTGACACTACTGTCCCTTTGGTTTGTTTTGCAGATGCCTACAGGAATACATACTTCATTATCTGACAATGTTAGCAAAAAATGGAAGCAGAAATATAATTACTCTCTTCTCCTTTCATATCTCAGTTGATAAACAGTGAAGATGAAATCACGCCTTGCATGTACAACAGAGGAGTGTTACCAACTGTATTTATATGAGAAAAAAGTAAAAGCAGGTATTATTGTGATACAGCCAGATTGTTATGAAATGGTAATTTCTACCTTTTAAAAACTTCTGATTGCAAACTGGGAGGAGTGCTGGGAGTGATGGAGACTCAAAAGGAATTGTACATCCAAAGATTATTAGAGCATCCCGTATATGTTTTAATGGTTGGATGACTTAGATTGAGAAAAGGACAAATTTGACATCTGACAGAAGCTAGCCTTCTGATAAACCAAATGGTCGTGCCTTTCTGCACTGCTTCCAATAAATAGGTATGCAGCAGTAGACAGCTCTGTTTTGGTAGTTACACAGTTGTGAGGGTGTGCGCCCTGCACACAGAGCTCAGTTCATTAATGACAGTCACCTAAGTATTTCTTGCAGTGACTCTTCCCCAATACCTTTTTGTGTCAATGTATGGATTAAACGAAACCCTTCACTTTGGGCTATAATCATTGTCTTGTAAAATTGCATCCGTTCAAAGCATCCAGGACTGCCCTGTAATGACAGTTTAGTGCTGTATGTTATGTTAGGAAGCTAAACCGCTCATCTTGAAGGAAGTATCCAAGCTCTGCAGAGCTGCTAAGGCTGATTGCACAACAGCCCCGTGAGATACAGAAATTCTGCTATCCAGTCTTGCACACAGGGACTTGGGGCAGAGTCTTGCCCGACATTTCACAGCTGTATAGTACAACAGATATCTCAGGGCAGAGCTCTCACGTCCTAGCTTAGTATCCCAATTGTAAATTCCTCTGCTCTTTTCTAAGGACTGGGTGCTTTGTTGGTTGAGGTAGGGTCCAACAAGCAACAAAACTTCCTGCTTCTATAAAAGCTGAATAGTAATTGCTCAGTGGAAAGCTCAGCAGACATAAAGAAGGCGAGATGGAAAAGCAGCTTCTGTTCGCATATACTGAGTCTCTGAGGTAAAGCAATGTATGCATGTTCAGTGGATAAGCACTGTGCTCTAGAGAGAGATAACTTGACACTTGTATTCACATCTTTCACAGTTCTCATCTGCAAGTGATAACTTTTGACACCACTGCCTGTGTGTGAAGGGTACTGATGGCCAGAGTAATATACAGTTACTGTCCTCATGCTGTAAGGCTGGCACCTGAAACAGGTATAACCCTTCTAATGAAATAGCTCCATGGGTTTGCACTCCAAGCTTATGTGATCTAATTTGGAGGCAAGTAAGTGGGTCATATCTAGTACCTAAGCATGAGCCCTCATCATTAGTGTGCCTGTTATCCAGTGTTGTGTAGCATATCTGCAGGGGTGCAATCTTGCCTCCGGGTGTCCCTGATATTTGTGGTTACTGATTAGTTGCTGCCACTGGCTCTCCCTGATAAATTCCACATGTGGAGGCAAAGGCCTGCAGTAGCCTGATGTCATGATGCATTGGAAGTGTGCAACCAGGAGTGTTATCAGGAGCCCTAATTTGTACGTTTTCCATAGCTGCTTTTAAAAGTTATATGTCTGACTCGTTGACTGAGATTTACGTACAAAAGCAGCATTGCCCAAACTCCAACTGAAGCATGGGTTGTACTTCAAAGCTGCTGCTGCTGCTTACAAAGCATGCTTTTGTCTCTACAGTGGTTTTTACACCTGAATATCAAGTTGGCTGAAAAAGCAATGGGGTGCAAAGGATTATAAAACTAATCAGATTAATTCATCTCCCTTTGTACCGATCACAAATGAAGTATATTCTCATAGTGGCAAGTTTTTATTCTGAAGCGATCAAAAGGTTTCGCCCTAATGCATGTTAATTCATTAAAAAAAATAAAATAGCGTAGACCTGTGAGCTCAGTTGAGCACAGACCACTGCAAACTAACAGCATGCATATTTCCCTACAGATGGGTGTAAGCCAGCTCCAAACCACAAGGTATAACTCCCTGACAGATGTCCCAGTGTGCCAGCACACCACTATGGCTTCCAGACAAGCACTGGCTCACACATCACCCTCCTGAGCTACGGATGTCTCCGTGGTGGCTCTTCAGCCAAGTGCTGAAATAGTTCATGTTCAGTTAAGTCTGATAAATGCCTGATGTCTGCCAGGGAGACCACTTTGACATCCCATGGCAGCCTGCCTTTCAAACAGCTTATAGATTTATAGCCTTCAGCAAATGTATCGATTTTGTGAGGGGGTGCAGAGCTCTTCTGCATTGTCCACTCTTCCCTGTCATATTTCTGAAGCTCCTTGTGAACAGAATCTTATACTGCTTTTATTCCCTGCAAAGACTTTTTGATCATGTAAGCTGAAGTCATTACTTAATTTTTGTGGAGATTCTCTGTTCCAGATCTCAAAGATATTCTTTTTTCTTATTTTAAAGAATATTTTTGGAGAAAGTGCCTCTTCTTAAATAGAAAGCTCTTACTAAGATTACAGCTCAGCTGTAAGGTGCAAAAGTTAGACAAAATGATCTGTTTCAGACATGATTGCTTCTCCATGCACCTTTCTGTTGTCCTTCAGCTGATATCACAGTTTCTCCACCTACGACTGCCTTATTTGAATATTATATAAGAAATGAAGAATTTATGCAAACCAAGTCCTCACTCTCTTACGATGTCATGATCTCGAGGAAAAATGAACTCATTTATTTGGGAGGAATATGACAACCCAACAGATGTGTGTGGCTGGCTGTTACACTTTTTCATTAAAAGACAATGTAAGAAGAAAAGGGAAAATTGAGTAAATATTCTTTCTTCAAACTTCTGTTTTAGGGATGTGGACTTAGTGCAGAATGTCATTTCATCATGTCCACAGACTTTCTTATTGAAACTGTGGAAACTGGTAGGATTAAAGCATGTGATTGAAGCTGGTTTTGTGCGTGATTGTCCCAGGCCTCTCCACCTTCTTCATAAAGCTGTTTGGTGTTAACTTGTCATTTGGTATTCAGTTATACCTGGTGGTTGTTCTAGTCTTGAACCGGATCCTCCGATTTGTCTTGGTTTCTAAACTGTTCAACAGAATATGAACCAAAGTGTGTCGGTTTTTTGAAAAGCAAACTCGATCTGGTTATCATCACGCTCCAGGGGAAAAAACCCATTGTGTTATTCATATGTGTTATGACTGTACTATTCTCTATTCAATTTAAAAAATAATTGTGAACATCTGCAATGGTGAAACAAAGTCCTCCTCTCTGTAAGCTGAGAGAAAATGACCTGATGGGTATCTATTTTCAGGTTCAGTCTACTAGTTTATACCACTGTTTGTGAAAATAGAGTGGTAAAAATTGCAAACTCCAAAAGTAAAAAAAGTGTACCCAGAGTGGTAACCAAAAATTGATAGAAGCATATGTCTTCCCCTTGCTAACCTTTATGAAAAATAATACCAGAAAATAGAAATTTTGAGATTCTGGCATTTTAAAATGCCACATCTAAAAACTAAAAATCTAAAATTTACCTTTCTGTTTTTCTTTAAATCTGAAAATTAAACCACTTTGAATTACTTCCAGATACTTAGACCTACATACCAATACAAACTACCAGGCCATTCCCCTTGAATCATTATCCTGACTCTGATCAAGGCTGGTATTTAAAAGAAATGGCTGAGTTATGGAGTAAACTGTCCACAGGGACAGTTTTTCTCTAACCCTCGTTATTTAGAGTTGGCTTATATTCCACAGCATGATGTTAAGCAACTCGGATACATCATCAATGGTGGGAACATCTCAGTTCTGAAAAGCAAATTGTTTAGGCATGTTTTTCAAAACTTATTATAAATCAATGTACATTTCTTAAATGGAAAAACCATGAAATTCTGGAACAAGTTTCTTTCAAATATACAGACTACTGCAGCACAACAATTCTACAGGAAACAAACTTACTCTTATTAAAGTCAGGCTTCATCTAATAGCTTCCACATACTTCAGGGTGGAAAAAAGTTATATACAAATGTCCTCAGTCTTTTGGAAAGGCTGTGACCTGCATGATATTTAAAAGTCCACAGGAGTATATAGGAATGAACACAGCAGTTGTTCCTTCATAGTATGTTATTACAAAGAGAACTGGGGGTCAAATTGCATGAATGATAAATGGAAGGTGCTTGAAATGAGTTGGTTCTTTTTTGAACATTATACATTGACCTTGGCAGTTTTGACAATTACATCCATCATTTCTAAGAATCCATTCCAGAACACCCGTCTGTTCTCTAATGTGGCCAAGTAAACAGGATTTGTGAATATACGAATCAAAGATTGATCTCCTGTGCCTATACACTGATTAACAGTTGGTTTCTTCGTGCAACTTTTTCATTCTATGAATTATGCGAAGATCATAATTCACCATGGCACACCTGTAGACAAGCATGTTGGAATGCTTTAATCTTCACTCACAAGGTCTCGGTAGGATCAATAGTTTGCTTCTGAGTTTGATAAGCAAAATGGAATAAAACCATTAAAAAGCACATTGTACACAGCAAAAATGATGTTTCACTGCCTTAGTGTTCCCCCTAGCAACAGAATTTGCTGAAGACAAAGATGGGACAAACCAAGGTGGAAAAACTTAGCTGCCATTAACATCAACATTGCCAGACACTCAAAAAGTAAAAATAAGCATTTCTGCTTGGAATTTACAGCTTATTCATCTCAGACTGACCATGTAAACAGGCCTTGCAATCCTAAGACAGGTAAAAAAGCATGCTTATAACAGCAGTGTTTAATGGGGAGGTATTCTTGAGTAATACCTTCTTCACTGGAACAATTCTATTAATTTGAAAGGTGCTAAGCTGAATTGAAGTTGGTATGCAACTTAGCAGTACAGTAATACACATAGAATCATCCGTGCACACTTGCTGTATGCCTTCCAGTGTGCTTCTACGTATTCTCTAACAAAAAACATTGAAAGCAACGCAAGCCTTCACTGAAGAGCTGAAGGTTGAGATGACTGAAAACTTGCTCAGAGTATGAACGGATGCAAATTGAGTCTGAAGTCCCAGGGTGATGACACCCAAATCTCTGTCCCCTTGGAAGGGATCCAAGTAGGGACCATCCAAGCATAATTCTGTAATAATGGCAAAATCTGAGGTCGTGGAATTAATGCAAGGGCATCTGCTATGGAGGCAACTTTAAAGTAGGACTTTATCTCTTTATCACTTTATTTTGGTTCTCCTCAGAAGACATAGCAAAAGAGAGACTAAGGAGAGCCCTAAGAGATAAGTAGGTGGCTAGTATGAAAGGGTGCAAGCTTTGTGGACACGGGCTTAGCACGAGAGGTGAACACGAGATAATATAATATTCCATCTCTTTAGCTATGATGAAAAGATTTAATAACTTCTGTACTCTTTGACAGGTAACTGTGCAATACTCTTTTTTTTTTTTTTTGTACAAAATTACTTGGAATTGGAATATATTAGTAGTATGAAAGAGAATCTTGACTCTGCAAAAACTCACTCATTCTTAATTTTACCTACTGTTCTTTCACATTGATTTTGGTAGGACTGGTTACACTTATGTAAAGCATATTAGTGAGTCTGTGAAGGCACCAGACTTAAAATGCCTACTAAAAATGTTCTGATTTGGGATACAAAGTGTAGAAAATAAGCATGTGAAGCACTGTAATGCCAATAAAGCATCTTTTGCCCACTGATATCTTGTGTTGATCTAGGTTATCTGTAGATGTATATTACATTTAAAAATGGAGAATTTACTTTTTTTAAGGAAAGCATTTTTTTCAGCCAACGTAATTTTTATTTTGGAGATGGAAGGTGCATTTAAAAATAGGTATTTAACAAATGAGAATTTCATACACATGTAGAGGACTCACTCTCAAATAAAACTTAGACTCAAGTTGAATAAATCAAAGCATGCACAGCCTTGCCCTAAATAAAATCCATTGAGATTTCTCTTCCACATTCATGGAACGAACGCAGAACTCCATGAGATCTTGGAGCTGAGCATGTGCTGGGAGCGACTCCTTATGAACTACTCTTACCTTAGTTTAAGTAAGAGGTGTTACCAACCTTCATTTTCCCTTTTTTTCCCCCTATTGTTTTTCATGTGCTGTGAGAATGTCATACCTCACAAAAGAATGTGGTATTTCAAATCAAGTCACTTTTTAGCCCATGCAATCTCCTTAATAGAAACATAAATTCCTTTGCCTACAACTTAGACTGTCTAATTCTTCTGGTTTTGGCTCCCAATCTGCCCTTGCGTATTCTGATGCTCTTTTATTTCCACAGTTGTGTGATGTGCCTTTAAAAAAAACCTACACAAAAACCCATCCACCATAACTAGGTCTGTTATTAATTTCATGTATTACATTATAGGAATTACAATCTACTATATTTATGGTAAATGTCAGTGCGGTAAATGTATCTTTGTAACCTGGTAACCCTAACTGCCCATCAGTTTGGTGCTATAATACACCATTACGAGGGAAAGGTCGCATTCAGTTACCCTTCAATGAAGGCTGCACTATATTGCTGCTTTTTCACAGTTTGCTTTAAAGCACTGCCATTCATTTAACTCCATATTAAGACTTCAAATATCATTATATCTGGTTCAAGTTTGCTGAGAGGAACATTATATTTTAGAGTAACTGTTATTTCAAATATTACTGTAGAATTAATTTGTAAACAATGGAGTTTTCCATAGTTGCCCAGAATTACGTTTCTGTAAATTGGATAGCCTTTTCTTTGGCCCTAAAACGTCTCTCCCTGCCGCTCCCCCAGTTATGTGAGGTGATGAGAATCCTCAACTGAATCAGTAGGAAGTGACAGTGTCTATACTTACCAGGATTTTTAATGTCTTGTGATATACAGTTTCTCTCTGGTGGTATGTCTGATACTTGGTCTCTGTAGCCTCAAGAGTTACCAGTGGATGCATGAAAATATGTTCTGTTCTTGCACGCATTCTACAATGAGATGTTGAGCCATCATGCTCTCCTCTTATTCCCCTCTTGGGAAGTAACTAGTGACAGCTTAGGTTGTGAACGTTTCAACATTGCTGCCTGTAGATAAACCAGCTCGTATGGTGTTTCCCTGCAATTCACAGGATGTGTTTGGCGAGTCACAGTGTTCCATGCAGGTTTGTATTATGAACAAAGCTTTTAGTTATGCATTGCTTTGGGGAAACTTGAAGGAGGAAGCATGCAAAGCAGAGTGGCTTTCTACATAAAGTTCTGTCTTGTCTCTAGCTCTTGAGGAATAGTACTAGAAAAGCATAAAAAAGATTTATAAAAATTTAAAAGCTTTTTTTTTGGGGGGGGGAAAGGGGCTGGAATAAAGATCATGATCAGTGAACTGCTCTTCTCTTAGAGGAGAAGGCTACCTCCCATAACATCTAATCAGGTAGAGCTCTTTCGTTCTGTGTCATGACCCAGAGTTTTTCATTTTCATATTGGGAACATGTGGTTCCCAACTTCTTTGCTTGCTGCAGAGTTTCAAAAAACCCCTGCCTGTATGTATTCAGAGGACTGAAGTATATTGCTTTGGTTCTTGAGTACATCAGGAATCGATACAGCATTTAGAGTTTACTAAAGCTTAATAGAGAGTAGGAAAATATACAGACCAAATAGAAACGTCTCACTGGTAATCCTGTGTGCTCTAAGGGCAACTTCATCAGTCATGGGTGTGGAAAGTTACCGTCAATGGTGTTCTTCCCCTCCTCCTCCTCTTGCACTGAATGAACTATAAAAACCCCAAAATGGTTATGTGACAAAGAATTAAATAGAATGCAGCAGGTGGTGTCACAGGTGCCTGCTTAATTCCTGTTGACACAGTCTGTAGCTCAGTGATGGGGAAGGATGGAGATTCCCTGACTGCTGGTCAGAATTAGGGTAGGGTGAGGGGAGTCAGATTAATGGCTCTAGCTCAAGCCATGAGCCTATTACAGGAGATTATTATTATTAGTGGAATTAGACATACTGGAACAGACCGCGGGTCCATCCAGCTGAGTATCCTGCGCCTGCACAAGGCACGTGCTGACACATTGAAGGAAGATTTGCGGTGTTCCCTCGCACCCCTCTTGATAAAGGCAAAACGGTCAAATCTGTGTTGTCCCTCTCTTGCTGGGACAGATAGAGGGATTGCTTCAGCAATCTGCTTACAGTTGGCTGTAAGCAAGCACAAAAAACTCAAGTTGAGACAAGCTTAGTGTAGCTGCTGCCATTGGTCGGGGGCGAGCTCCTCTCCAACCCACCGGCAGCACTGCTGAATTTGGACCATAAGGCTCCTGGTTGGGAGCATCAGATGTCACTGCATGAAGGACATGCGTGGAGCCCTCATACCAGATGGGGTGCTTTGTTAATCAGTTAAATCTGCTTTAGCTGATCTTCTCATAGCATGGGTGGAAACCAGATTTTTTTCGTTCATTTGAGCGGGATGGGAATATCTAGCGGCCAAATATTTCCCTTTAGATTGTACTGATGAGACAGTAAGGATACAAAAATTAATTTCCCAAATGAAGGCAAATGTATGCATTTAATATAAGCATCTGTATCTTTTTGTGAGGATTGTTTTCATTCATGTCTGCCTAGTTAGTGATTACCAGTTAAAAATTTATCACGGTCAGATGTAAACAGCTCTCACCTTTCTATGTTAATCACTAATAGTGATGGCTTCCAGGAAAATTGATCAATCTTTGCTGAAACACTGCAATAACCATTCTTGCAGATAACACCAAATTCATACATGATAGGCAGGGAAGCTCCCTTTGTTCTGTACAAGTCAACCTTCAGTGGCCTAATGGAAGCAAGAGGAGAATAGCTTCCATTAGAATGACAGAAGAGTCACAATTACGTCCAAAAGCAATAATGAGGTGCGTGACCATGGCTAAGGAAGAATTCGGGGGAGAAAAAGAAAGACCTGTGAAGAGCAGCCCCCAAAAGCTCAATTGCCAAGAATTTCAAGTACAAGGGGATGGAAAAATATGAGCTACCTGTCCCTAGCTAAGGGAAAAATCCAATGAGCCAGCTGCTGTTGTGAAAAAGAAGGAATTTAAATCTGCTGGCAGTTCTGGTTGAGGGATGGGGAAGGCCTGTTTGTCCTCTGCAGTCGCCTCCAGCCACCGCAGTGCCCGTGCCCTGTGCTCTGGGCGCCTGCCTGTACACAAGCCTGTGCACAGCTGAATTCTGCCATGTGAGTTTGGACGAGGTGCGGCACAGCTGGGTCACTCCAGCAGGCACAGCTGGGCTCCAGGGACCTCCCGCGGTTTGGTAACCCCTAGGGTACTGCCTAGGGAAACTGCTGCTCTCCTGCGGCTGGGGCAAGTCATCCTTGCCTCCTCTCTGTGCCCGCCCTGGACTGCGGATGCAAGAAGCATGGAGAAAATGTCCCAAAAGACACATTAAAGGATGTTTTGAGACTGAAATCGAAGTACAATCTGTTCATCTAGATCTGGGTGCTTATGCCTTGTCACAAAGACAAAGCTTTACCTAGATTCTAATTTATGTATATAATGGAAATATGTTTATGACACATAAGTAGTCTGCTTTAAAGTGTTTGCACTTTATTGAATGATGTATTCTTGATTCACGTAGAAAAGAAACTTAGTAATAGGAATAAGCACTATGCACATTAATTCTTTCTGCATAAATTACGCCATGCGTGGCTATGCGAGGATACTGTTCAGGTCAAAAGCTGAGAAAAGATGTTTTCTTATAATTCAACCGATTATAAATGATCCACTTATATTGATGCATTTTGTAACAAATAAAGGGACCTGCTTTCCTGTTGCAACCAGTAGTTTCTCTCTTTAAAATGCTTTGAATTTTTTCCCTATGCTTAGTTATTAAGGTCAAATTACTCTGCTTGTTTTCCTGGTTTGTATATTGCCAGTTGTGAGGAAATAGGCTAAGGAAGAAGCGTGAATGCTAGTATAATAATATTTTAATTGCTTTTCTGCTTTGTGGTAGCACTTTTTATCTTGTTCAAGAGGGTATTTAAGTACTTATTAATGTGTAGCTGTCTTTTTTACTCATTAAAAATATTTAGTTTGCTCCCTAGTAATTAGGAGTTGGGCTTGCAGACAAAAGGTGGAAAAATTTTAATATAGGGAATGATCTTTTAAAATAATAATAATAAAAAAAAGGTTTCAGTAGAGCTATCTTGGCCTTCTTGCCTTTATCTATCACTGGTAATTTTGTTAAAATCATGTCTATACTGAAGGAATTGTATATACAGGACTGAAGTACTAAAGTATTATTAGAGCAATTCCTTAGTACTACTAGCTGAGTATCTTTGGTATCAAGCTCAATATAGATCAATAATTTTGGTATTTGGTGTCACAGGCCGAGTTTTGTGCTGGCAGTTACCATGTAGGTAGTGTCAGAACTAGCTCAGCTTTGTCTGTGTGAGCTGCAGCCACAGTAGTATCAATGGACCTGGAACA
The DNA here is from genome assembly GCA_008921705.1 of Burhinus oedicnemus. Taxonomy (NCBI): domain Eukaryota; kingdom Metazoa; phylum Chordata; class Aves; order Charadriiformes; family Burhinidae; genus Burhinus; species Burhinus oedicnemus. The sequence goes on along the minus strand of VFFE01007128.1, from coordinate 3,615,849 downwards.
CACTAGCTGATTTTTGTGAAAGCATGGATAATATTTTGCCTGTGTATGCTCCAGCCCCAAGCTGGCTGCTGGGCAGACATCTGAATTGAGCTAAAATGTATGTAGCTTTGCTTAAGAAAGACCCAGTGATTTTGTGTAAAAGGTGCAGGCCTGATTTCCCATTCGATTTACGCATTTATAGTCTGCTTTTTAATGTCTGTTGTGTTTGTGTGCCTATATAATAATGGCTCAATACAACATATGGACGCTACCTTTTTCTTGGGTATATATTATGTTGCATATGCATAGGGATGGATTATGCTAAAGCCTATGTGTAAGAGATCACTTCATAACTTTCACGTTTCTTGGTGTAAGAGGCATTAAGAGGAATGTGGAGTGTGGTGGTTTTGTTTTGTATGTTTGTTTTAACAGAAATGTCTAGAGGCTTAATGTGTGGAGACAACTTACTGTCGTGTACAGCTATTGCAACATAAAGAAAATTCTTTGCCTAGTAAATGACACGTTATATTAAAAGAATAAGGTTCATACTTTTATGATCATACTAATAACACAATATAAAAGAAAGCACAAACCGTTACTTTTTTCCTACTAATTTGATGTGAGTGTTGGAGCAGCTGAATCATTAAAATACAAAGGGACATCTCCCCAAACAAGGATTTTTCTAAAATTTGCGGTATGAGTTATATTTTATATATGTGCTAATCTAGATTTGGTAAATGCTGGACAGTTTTCCATGTTACTTGAAGCACTGTGATAGTGACAGGGACAGAAAGAGTTCTAGACAGAGTTGAATTTTAGATGTAGTACCTGATGAAAGATAAGTTTAATGCATCAGTCCAAGCCCCTGCAATGCCGGTGGGCAGGGATTAGTATTTTCATGATGGGTGTTCAGAGTTCTCATGCCAATGTAGCCCTGATAATTTGATTTTTATCATCTTTCCCTTTTGAAAAGAACAGCTCTTGGTCACTTTAGACTTTCTGTAGCCACTAAGAAGTGCTGTACTTCTTTGTTCTACTTAGTGTGTATATCTGATTTAACTATGTATTTCCAACTACATAGCATATCTGGAGTCTAAGAATATATTTGGAGCAAAGCAAGTGATGATTGCTATGCCATAAAAAGATTTTTCAACAAGCTGTAGATTTAAATTTTAAATGCCAGTTTTCAGAAATGGTCTAGCCATTGTTGGTAGATAGTGGCACAAGATACAAAAATGCATGGAAATCTACTTTAGGTAGGTTTAGATCGCGATATTTAATCCCTTCAGTTTAAAACAGTGGTTTGCTTTCAGCCTGCACGTACTGCAAAAATTCTTGTCAAGGGTTTGCTCCTCAGCTGCTGCAAGTTTGCATAGCTTACCTAGGCTTGATGATGACACAAAATTAATAATTTAGTCAGAAACTACTGTTGTAACAGTACATGCATGACTCTCAGAAACAAATTCCAAGCAGGTTTCCTCTTTCACTGAAGCAAGCAGTTACCATGGTGATGGGAAGTGTGCAAGAGCAAGAAGAGACAGAACAATGCATGACTTCAAAGTGCTCCCCTTCCCACCAAAAATGTCACTGCTCCCCATTCCCCAGCACTTCCTATGCATCAAATAGTATATGCCAGGACACCAGAGGAGTCCTAAAAAACCTTTTGCACAAGCAGAAAGAATAGCCCTATCTTCCATTAAGCCAAGTCTTGCTGTCCTTCATGTGCCTTCTAAACCTTCCAGTGCCTTGGAAAGTCGTCTGCCAAAAACAACTGTGTCTATTCAGAAATCAGAATTACTGTAACCCAATTCTCACTGCATTTCAATTTTAAGTTGCTCAGAACAATAGAATAATTAATATAAAGACAACAAAGCACATACCAAAAGGAAGCAATCTAGTTTTTGTTTTGGAACTTTATTCTTCCAACTCTGATTTAAACATTAGTCAAAGCATAGAGGTAACGATAAAACTATGAAGAAATAATTCTTGATCTCAAAAGAATATATTTTAGCATAAGAGTTAAGACCAACTTCTGTCCTGACTCTCACCTACAATGACGTCAAAGAGGAAGCAATATGATGCGAGTCAGGGTAGAGATTGCCCCGAGAGAGAAGCTTTGAACAAAAAGAGGAGGCCTGGAGCCTTGCAACAAAGAAAGAAATGCCTGCGGACAAATGTGGGTCCCTGTAGGCAGTGGTAGGCATGGAATTTCATTGAAATGTACAAAATAAGCAGTGAGCTCTTGGAATGGTGGTCTGAATCTACAGTCATTGTGCTCTCTTTCACTTTGATTCCTACCAGCAGTGGGAACAGATGGCGCATTACACCTCCTCCCCAAAATGAACCACCATCTATGCTCCCACCCACCAATCCCAGCACTGCGAAAGAGGCAGGGACCTTGGAACAGAGCTCCTTCATGCTGATTTTGTGTTGGTTTATTTCCACTGAAATGATTTGCATAACACTAATGGAAAAAGGCTGGAAAATAATCATGTTGTCTTTAGGAGAGGGGAGAAAGAGTCTTGGGGGAAGTATGGGAAGGCATACTGAGGATGCATCCAATTCTAGAAGCTGAGCTAGTCAAGAAGGTTAAGTTCAAAACTGTCAAAGTCTTGCTGTAGTATATATCACCAAATAGGGGGGAAAATGTAGGGGAAAATACATCTTTAAAAATCAAACAATTTCTCTTAAGGATGCTGTGTTTTAAGAGATGCATACTAGAAAACCAAAGAAGTCGAACCCATTCACCAAGTCCTCCATGTAAAAGTATCTCTCAGACTTTAATAGAAATATAGCATTAAATAGATGTATGCTTTTTTCAGCCTCGTGAAATTATCCTGACCACAACCACATTGGCTAGGCTAGAAGTCAACTGCATCAAAGCCCACTGAAATCAATATGAATATACTGAAACTTTGATTTAACTGTAAGTGAGCATCTAGACTTCAATTTAAACATACACATTATACATATATTGCAGCATTTGGGCAAAGCAAAAATGTTTTTGGAAGAACATCTTTCTTAATCTGTGATGCTAAAAGAGTTAGAATTTATTACTTTATTGCCTTTATTGCCCAGAATGTTTTTTAAGGAAACTTCAAGGAGATGCTCATAGTTACTGCCCTTTTCTTTTGCATATGTGTGTGTTGGTGTTTTCTGGTCAACTTGTTCCCTGTATCTCTGTTCTGGTATGTGTTTGTGTGATACCAGGTCACAAGAAATGCAATAGCAAATGGTTAATAGAGCAATATTATACAAAATGCCCGACAAATAATTAGCAAGTTGTTGGTTTTTTTCTTTTTTTTTCTTTTTTTTTTTTTACTTCATACAGCTGCAAAGTGGAAATAACCATCAGAGAAGCACTTGCCCTGTGTATGACAATGAGGCGCAGATTAGCAACTGGCTACTTATCAAGAAGAAAGCAAACTAATCATCCTCTTTGTTATTGCTCTCATATTGTTTTGTTTAGTGAAGCTGCCTTAGATGGATGTAATGGATATCTGTGTTGTATTGCAGGATTTTGGGTTGTACAATGGGTGTAGAGCACCCTCTACTTTCTTTTGATCAAATAACGCTCCTGGGCTTGAAGAGAAGGGTGTGTAGAAGGAACATCGATTCTGTTTTCCTGCAGATTTTTGTACTGAAATCAGAAGAAAGAATTTGTCTATAGGGTTCATTAACTGTTGGCCTCTGCTGGCAGTAACCCATGTTATATAGGCCACCATTGTGACATCCTCAAAAGAACTCCCTGAAGGAGGCAAAGTCTAGAAGGAGAATATCTACTCTGAAGTTTCCCACCTTCCCTGAACTATATCTGCAGAGCCACCCCAGGAGGGGAGAATGTGGCTTTGAAAAATAACACCTTTGTTATTCCAAGTGTTAGAGATGAAGCAGAGTTTTCACATGGCCCCAAGGTTTTTGCACCCTTCACCAAACACAGATGGAAACTGGACTCTTTGAACTGCTTTGAAAATCTGTTACCATGCATTGCTGTGGGGCCTGTGAAGCAGCCATTGCTAACTTCTGTCTGCCTGCAATTTTTATGGCCATGTGATGACAAGGGATTAAATAGCTTCATTTTGGAAGCAGACAGCTTTTAAATGTAAAAACGAAAAACAAAATAAAACAAAAAGCCCAATAATTCCTTGCTCAAGGCAAAACCTTAATAGATGCTGAGGTAACATTTCAATGAATGAGGTGAATTCTAAAGTAAAAATGCAAGCAGTTTAGAATTTAAAATTGTATCCTAGGCAATAGTTGCAAAACCTTCATAACATTATGATCTTAGTACATTGGAATCCAGAAGATATAGATTATCTCTTGTTCCCCAATATAGGATCTATTGGAATTACAGTATATGATACCATGACTGTTCCTCGTAGTTTTTTTCTATTTAGTGCCTGTAATTTACATGGAATTATCAGAGATGCTGAAAAAACTGTCAATTTATTCATATAATGAAATCTTTGACTCATCTGAATTAACTGTGCAGTTGATGGCAAATAGCATAGAGCATGTTCTTTAAAAACATGTTCTTTAAAATTTGTATTGCATCTTATTCATTCTTTCAGACTATGAGAAATGTGTGTGCTTATTACAGCTGCTTTTGCTTTATTAAAAAAGCAACAGCCTTCTTTCCACCATTATTTTATATATTGAATTTAACAAGAAATAGATTGTATTGTACTTTCATCTTTTTCTTTATTCTGGAACTACTTGGTTAGCAAATAAGAAAGATTTGGTTTATAGATAAAAAGTAATCACTCAGATTTTGTTTTTCTAGTTCATTCAGTAGGACTGATTGCAGATGCATGAATCAGGAGATGTGCCATGCTAATACAAGCCAACAGAGACATCTGATAACCTGCGCTGCACTCTGCTGTATTCTCATCCATTATAGATATAAAACTCGTGTACAGCAGCTTTTCTAGTGCAACAACTTCAGAGGAGGCAAAGTGGGACCTCTTCTGCAGGCTCTGTCCATGCTGCCAGGGTGGAGGGTCTGAGTTGGGGTGGTGGGTGCTGGAGCCCCCAAGCTGTGCCGCCACCTCCTTCAGGCTGGAGCTTACCTGAAGTCTCTTGACTCCAGTTCCTCGCCTTTTTCTCTCAATAAGGTACGAGGATCAGCTTTCCCTCGGCTGACATGCTTTTTAGAAGTTGATTCAATGATGTGATCTTCTCTCCAGCTGATGAAAATTGGGACGGCCTGTGTTGGCAGTGTTTTGTTGTAAGAGCTTCAAATACTGCAAGATTTCTTTGTTAGCTGAGTGTTTGGAGGTAGAGCAGCTGATAGTACTCTGTCATCAGAAAAATTAATCTTTTTCTTTTTATACCATGCAAATATCTCTTACAATGATTAATTTTTCTTGCAGCACTCTTGTAGTTTTGTGCACTGGAAAATATTAGCAGTTTGAGAAATACTCGTCTAAAACTTCTGGAGGTTTGAATCAGATTTGTTCTGGAAATTCTGCTGCTTCTCATGTTACTTCAGCAGCTCTGGCCCTGTCAAATGTTAATTTTCAGTCCAAAGTGCCTTATTGCATACAATATAATATGACATATACAACCGTGGACTATAAAGTAGTTAAAAGCCATAAATAAATATTTAAGCCTGTCAGTTGTTAGGAGCTGTTGTGGTGACTTTGGCGTAGGTTGAGGTGTCTGCCTGGAACACAATCTACCCAAAAAGAGGGAGGGAGTACTGGTCTGCAGCTTCTCTGCATGTTGCTCATCCCAAAGATGACAAAGGGCTTTCACTTCTCTCCACCGAAGGTTTCCTTTCCCCAGGAGCTGGTACTAAGAATTAACAGTGTAAGGAGCCAGTTTGGGTCTACTGCCTTTCTGGATGGTATTGTTTGTTTTGAAATAAGGTGGGTAGTAAGGGCAAGTGCTGGAAGGCACATGGGAATATAATGCAGCCTCCAAGACCTGAGGTTGGTGTGGCAGTCCTGTGGGTAATTTCCAGCTCAGCGCTGAAGTGGCAGAGTTAATCTATTCCCACAGCAAGGCTGTAAAGTTCACCGCAGCTTTCTTCTGTGTTCAGTGTAACTTACACACGTACATGTTTAGGACAAAAGAAGTGTGTTCTGCATGTACCTGCATCTCATGGAATGTCACTCATGAAAGGCAATTTTATTCCAACTCAAGAAACCATATTGTCATAGTTGCAGCTTACATGGAAAACTTAGCTTACAATAGACATTGCGTCCCGTGTGTTAGAATTTTTCCTTTGGAACTAATTTTTCTGCTTTATTTTAAGTGATGCTATGCAAAAGACAATTCAGGCACATATGGGATCTTGCACCTTATACTTTTCATGTTAAAATGAGTGCAAGAAGTGCGTGCGTGGTGTGTATAGAGTAACGATAGCTTCAATAATTATTAAAGAAAATAGTGACAGAAAAATTTTTGCCATGTAAGAGTGTTCTTTTTCACTCGCTGATAAAGGCAGGGACAGTTTAACATGCAAGTGGGACAGTCAGTAACAAGGTGTGGAGGCACAGGGGCAGTGAGAGCAATGATAAGCTGGTAACAGATCTTTAGTACTTGCTTCTCATTAATCTCAGTGACATTTCTTTATCCGCTAATTGAAATATTTCTTCTAATTCAGTGAGTTTTGAACTTTAGCACAAGTCATTTTAACTCCGAGGAGAGCTCAAGAATATTTTAATGTTTGATCACAAATTTAAGCTAATACTGGAAACATCAGGGACTATATTTTCTTATGAGAGGTCCTCCTGGAATAAAGGGATACGCTTTCTCTACATTTTACTGGAGACATAACGCTCAGCAGAATTCTGATCACTAATTTTAAAAGCTCGATTCTCTAAAATACATAGATCTTCAAAAACCATTTTCTAGATCACAATTAATTTGTTTTTTATCTTCTTAAAGAGTAAGGGTCACTGTAAATCATATGTCACTAAAATCAGTAAAATTGTTTAACAGTGTTTGGAACAAGAACAAATGTGCAGACAGTGACATCAGGCCACTTTTCTGTAGGTTAAGTAGTTTTTGTACACGTTTCAAATTCTATGGGAAATATTTTTAAGAGGTTATTTTGCAAGTGAGAGAGGTTCCAGGTGAAGCTTTTTACTCGCTACTTTTGCTTGGCAAAAATCATAAAATTGTTCATTGTTCTTTCAGCTACAGTCTTTTCTCTGCTGGCTTCCCAGTTTTGACCCGTTGACTGCAACTCTTTGAGTGTGACTATCCAGCCAGTTCCTTATCCACCGAGTGATCCATCCATCAAATCCATGTCTTTCCAATTTAGAGACCAGGATGTTGTGCAGGACAGTGTCAAATGCCTTGCACAAGCCCAGGTAGATGACTTATCTTCTACATTACTGTTTTACTCGGTGTGCAAGCTTCCCAAAAGAATTATTTTAATTCTGTTGTTCTTCATGATCATTTTACTTTTTAACAGAAACTCATCGCTACTATGACTGCAAGAATTTGACATTTTCCAAAAGGGCCCTGATCTTTGACAGATCTGGAGATGTTTCATAACTCAGACTTTCCGTTGGCCTGGTGGGTCAAACGCTCAGGCGCAGGAGGCATTAGTCTCCTTTTGTTGCTGCTACAGGGGAGTGCCCTGATGAGGAGGTGAATAGTGATTCCAGATCCCTGATTTTGATCAGAAATTGCACCGTAGTGCTTTCACCTTCCCAGAGAAAGACCAACAACACAAAAAAGTTTCAATTAACATATACTTTTATAATATTATGCCAAGTTACTTAGATGCATTTAGTTTGGTTAGACTCGAAGGTTCAAGATCAGTGGAAAGCTGAATCTTGGCAGTGACAGGGAAATGGAGAACAAGGAGGACACGTAAGCATAGTTACTGCTCTTGCCAACAAGCTGAGCAAAGTTCTCATATGCTTCAAATAAAATCCTTGCAGGTGTAGCAGGGAGGTGTGAAAAAGGCTTATAGGACAGCATCCTGCACAAGGATATCTGTTTCTTCATTATCACAAAGCACAGCCTTGCCGCGATCTTGGAGATGTAAGATGCCCCGCTGGTGATGACAGCACTGGCTGTGTTCTGGGAGATCCAAGTCAGTGCCCAGTTGCCCCTCTGTTTCATATGGCTGATACAGGCTAGCTGTAAATCCTGCTGCAGGTATAGATCTCTCTTATGCTGCTAATACAGTCAAATTCTCTGCTGAGATATAAAGAAATGCTATACTGGAGATATTCAGTTTTTTTCTCATGGCCAAAGCCTTTTGTAAAAATAAAAGATCAGTTCATAAGCTTTTCCCTCTATGAACTTCATGCACTGCCTGCCTTTGCAGTATAACTACATTGATCACATCTAAATAATAGATTAATCGGTCTTTTCGCAGATTATGCTCCTGTCCCTCAAGCAGAAAGAGACCTGGCATTTTGCAGTTTGGGTCTGTAAACGTTGTATTTACTAAGTACGCCACACACTTTGGGGCAGTGGCAGATCTATCTTTCTCCTCTTCAGCTCAGCTTGGCAGCTTATGTCTGTCGCTGGTAGCAGACAGCTGTCTATGATAATTTGAAAGAGACTTTGGACTAATGAAAGGTCATATTAAGGCAACTTGGTTGGTATTGAGTGAGTGGATGGCTTGACTACAAAGGGACAATTGGGGGAGGCTTAGTTTAGTAAGATACTTTTAGCTTATTAATGCATATAACTACAATCCCTTCTCCCTTGTGAATATCCCATTCAGAGTAAATTGACCTTGGTTACTGTAGCTTTGTTCTCCTCTTAGGCCTCAGCACAGAAGTTGGATCATACAAAGTGTAACATGCTTTAGACTATATGTGTTTGACCCTTAGTTGACTCGTGAACTTTGAGTGTCTTCCCATAGCCAGGACCCAGGACGCTGCTGCCTCAAGCCAGTCTGCCACGCAGAAACCTGCTGCCCTCCACTTCCTCCTTCACCCAGGGGGCAAGGACTGATTCTTCCCTTCTTCTTAGGAAAGGGATCCCACTTTTTGGTTGTGGCAAGAAGGCCATAAGTAGCGTTGTGGGATGTCCTTATTGCTTGGCTGGTGTGGTGCTCATACACCAGGCTTGCCCTGAGTCAGCCTGGGTAAGAGGAGGCACCAATAATCAACTCTCTAGAACAGTTAAAGCATTTGGTATGATGCACTGATTGCTGCTGCTGTTAAAAGCCTGCAGAGAAGTGCTACTGGTGTAACATGTTACTGGTCTGTAGGTAGGTAATATGTTTATGTAGGTGCATAATATGACGCACACCTTGGATACATCCTAAATACATGCCTGAGGGGAGACAGAAAATAACTGTAGAGCAGCAGATATTATTTTTTGAGACTCCCTCAGCTTTAAATGTAGGAAGAGAACAGAAATGAGCATCTTTGCAGCATGCACAGATGTATTAATCCTCTGAGGAAATAATGGTATTTTTTGCCACTATACTGTGAACAAGAGTTGTCTAATCTACACGTACAGAAGCATCCAGTGAGACAGTGTTGATTCAGCCTTGCTTCTTCACAATCAGAGACACTTTCATAAGTCTTGGGAGAGATTTTTGTATCTAAACCACAATGAAACACTTAATTTTTGGAGACAGCGTGTAATCAGAATCATTCTTCCCGGTGTTACACTGTACCTACCAGTTCCAATACCCTTTTAAAGAAAATGAGATTGAGCTAGACAAGCCTTTCCTACCATTCAACTTTCCAAACTGACTAATCCTAAAACTATGAATGCCACTTTCTCTAAAAAAGTAACGAAAAGTTGTGTTCTATATTGTTGTTATCCTGGGGAAATAGTCATGTTTCATCAACAGCTAATGAATGCTGACACTTGTATATTGGAGGTTACCAGACACGCAAGAGGCGGTAAAATTGGTCATTGTGATACAACTAGTGGGAAGGTTCACAATCCTTTTCTAATGCTCTTTCTAATGAATCTGCAAAATCCACTGCTGTAAATGGCAAGGAATGCAACGTTTCAGGTAAAACTCCTTGGTATGTAGCTCTGCAAGATTTAGAAATAGTCAAGCAACACTTTTCAGTACATGTACAACAACAACTCCACATTTTATGGCTTGTCACCTTGAACATGTAACAGCAATTTACATGTAAAACACTTTCTGTACTGGCAGGTGTCTTTGCTTTGGCCTCTCACCACTGAGTTGATCCAGGCTTTCAAGTTGTTAATAACTGAATAGGCTTGAGATCTTTATGCTTTTTATAATAAGTCACATAAATACATATTCTGTGGGAATTTGTATTCTACAGGGATGGGAAAGACATGTGAGCCTTGGCAACTACGAAGTAAGTCACTGGCTTTTTACTAATCTCTTGTGCAATGTATATAAAATGCAGAAGTGAGTGAAAATATTATTTGTTGGATATTATTTAAGAAAACAGCCCATTTTTAATTTCTAAAGCAGATGGCTGCAGTATTCTGAAAGGAAGTATTTTTTGAAACAAGTTTCAAAAATGAACTTTCTGGTACTCAAAAACAATCTGCTAAACTATTAAGCAACTTTATTTTTGTAAACAAAAAGAAAAGCAGCCTAATTAAATTTAGTCAGCACATTTATCAACAGAAGTCATCGGGGAAGAGCAGTAAGACAATTCGTGGGAGCAGCTGTAATTAATCTGCACACTTTAGTCTGAATGGTGTGTGTAAGACTACACAGACATTACTTATATGAAAGAAGTGAAGATTTAATTCACATTTGTTAAAATGAAGGAAATCTACATGCTCATGAGGGTTTCTGCCGAGGAACGTTGGGTGTATAGAAGCTGAATGTGTTGTGTGTCCTTTCATGGCCTTACAATCTTTCTATTTTTTTCTGTATTTTTGCATAGTGCAATTGTAGTTCAGCATCTCATTTTTCACATTTTTTGATATTAAATACTTAGTTATTCCTTTGATGCACTTTTCTCTTGGAGCATGTTGGAGTGCTATATGCTCAGCTGGTCAAAGCTGCTGAGCTCCCTGTTGTTCTGTTATATTCAGGTTTATTTATTCACATCAGCTTAGGATCAGGGCCTGGAGTTTTCTTTTTTTTTTTTTTTTTTTTTTTTGATGTGAACTTAATATGTAAATGTTCTGTTGTCTATTAATGCTAAAGGTCACCTGGCTGATTTTGTTCTTTCTTTGGATTGCAGCAACCCTTTGAAGAGTGTTAATTGATTGTAATTGTTTTAGTTAATCAATTTCAGGGGATCAGGAACCTATTTTACATGCAGGAGTTGTTTGCTTCCAGGCAGTTCACAGAAGCAGTGAAAACTACCTTAGGTCAATTGTTTCTTTATTGCAAGAGATTAAGTGTTTTGTATCTACTGGGTGACACTGGTTTTGGAATATGTATGAGCAGAGCTATGAGGATAGCGAGTATAGCCACCTTACATACAAGTCGGAGGAAAAAATACCTCTGATAACAATTGCTGAAATGGTTTAATATTTTGGAAGGGTTAAAGTTTCCTCTAATAATGAGAAATCAAAGATATGGAGTATGTGGATGGGACTCTTCTGGATTCAGCTTTTCTAAAACCTATTTAGCCTTTTCTTTTTTTAATTGAAGAGAAATAAAAGGACAAAAGAGAGGAACCCTGTCCAGGCTTGATATTTCTAACAGCATTTAAGCCTGCTTCACTGATACAGACATCAGTGTCTTGCCAGCTCTGAATGATCAATCCTGCTCCTTGAATGATAGCTTGAGGTTCTCAAAATGCTGCGGAATATGTACCAGACTGCCAAGACTTCCTTAGAGGCTGGGTGAAATCCGAAGGATTTCTGTGCAAGAACTCTCATTTATCTATGAAGGTCTGTTTATTTGCTTAAGACAGTACATCAAAGTGTTTGCAGTAAGTGTTTGTGAAGTATAACCATGTAATAAACTCTAAGGGCAACTTTTGGACTTCTTGATAAGCAGACTTCATCTACTCAAAATTTTTGGGACAGAGGAAAAGTCTGTCTTCTCCGACTTCTTTTCCATTGCAATATCATTTTCCCTGTCTACTGCTCAAATAAAGTACATTATCTGAGAATGGGCTAGTGAATGCATTGAATGTATGTTGTTGTGTATGAAATGAAAGCAAAACTTCATCATAATTGGAACATAATATGGCTTTTAGAAACCTTTGGTGGGGAAACATTGAAATCCACCAAACTGACTTGTCCCATGAAAAAACGAGGAACTTCCTGGTTTCATCACTGATTTCTTAATGAAGCATATATAATTTCACGGTCTGCATGTCTGAAGCAGGTACTATGCACCTTAATGCATAAAATGGGTTATTTTTTTCTTAAATGTGAAGCTGACACTTGTTTCATAAACATCAAAAAAGATGCAAGGCTGTTCTTTTCTTCTTCTGAATGTGTATTTTTCTGGATTTCAGGAACTTGCTGTTCTTTTTTCCCATGATTCTTGCTCTCTATGCAGTAACTTTCAGAATTGGCAGATGTTCAGACGAATTAAACAACAAAATTCTGAGGGGAAATGGGAAAAGGCTTCTGACCCAGAAGTATGGGTGGCTCACTGAGGGGAATGCTATTAGCAGAAAATGGCAAGGAAGGTAGTTAATGTGAATCCCAGACTTCTGCTAGGAAGAGAAAAACAGAAGTTTCAATGAAATTAAATTACCCAAATAAAGAAATCTGCACTTGTGGGCTAAATAGTACAAATACCATGCAAGGGGAATTATGAATTAAAGGTAGTTGAGCACAGAGTTGACCATATAATTGCAAAAGCTGCAGATGGAATTGGAGGAAGGGAGAGAAAGGAGTAACGTTCACTTTAAAATAATGAGTGAAAACTAAAAGTATACAATGCCATGCAACGAAGGAGCAACTGCAACAGGGGTGCATTTTTCCTGGGCTCTTGTATTTCTTCATTCTGCCCTTGCTCTCCCTCTCAAAGCTCTGTGCCTGCTCACATGTACCATGCACAAATGCTTCCTCTTACGGTCCTGGGACCACTGGGAATGGACGATATTGCTGTTGGGCCCACCAAACCAGGCAGAAACTGAGTGCAGAGGTCTGCACTGCCTACGTGCTTATGCTTAAGGCATGGGTGATTATTTGACATCTAATTCAAAACCACCTAAATTTAAGACTCCTGATGGTTGAGCCTCTAACCAGAGAATCTCAACACTGAAAATCTTTCCACTCAAATAAAGTAAGTCTGATGAGGGTAGAAAAAATGGCTAGAGAGGACCAAAAGTAGCAGCAGTTAGGCTGCTGGGTGAAGATTGTTATGTCAAGCCCTAAATGCCTTTACTGTGTGCGTTCTGAAGGGGAGTAGGACTGCACCTGGGACACATCCTGATCCCTTTCTTCTTGGGGGAAGTACCTCTGCAATCTCTAGGTCTATTAAGGAAAGTACATGGACCAGGATTTTCAGGAGAGGAAAAAAAACCCACAAAACTTTTTTTTTTTTTTATTATTGTGTGGAAAAAAATATTAAGACTGGTTCCATCCTGTTAACTTCCGGAAATGAACAGGACTTATGGCGAACTACAGCAAGTTCCTTCTGATTTTGTCTGCCTCAAAAAAATCACAGGTGCCTGACTCATTCTGTATACCTTTCTGTTGTTAAGACAGGCAGGAAATTTGAGAATGATATAATTGTCAGTATGATAAATGAGAAAGCAAAATACTGTTGAACAGTAGAGGACACTGGGTGTTATTATGGCCTATTGTTGCTATGAATAGAATCACCCAGACACCAATTAACATCTCATTGCTATGATTGCTTGCTACAGTATCTGTTCCACTAATCAAACTTGCACCTTTTTAGTCCATATTTTGATTTCAAAAAGTTATACCAAGAACACATTACATTTATCTCAAACGCAAATAAATGTGAAGCTTAAGAAGCTAATTAAGTTTATAACCACTGAGAATAACATTAAAAAGAAAATTAAATTGCTTGGTTTGGAGGAAAACCTTTTAGGAAACATTTGTTGAATAAACATAAAAGAAACTCTCCTAATGTACTCTTATGCAAATAGTGTTCTGTTTATATTTTTCCATATGCCAATCATGTATCACACTTGTAATTTTTCCTTCCTTAAACACTCATCTTCATAGGAATATTTACTATCAGGCACCCAATATGTAGTAAGTATGTGAGCTATGTGACAGCACCCTGCTATAGCTTCCCAAAATTCTTGAGAACAGAGTTTCAGCTTTAAAAAAAATGATAATGCTATTACAAATATTTAGTAAATAATTGCTCCAGGTAAGGAGATGGAAATGAAGGATAAAGCACACGAGATAATCCTTCTCTCATTTTCCTTTTAGTGGTCAGAAAAGGTACCAGATTGAAAGCTCCAGAGAAAGGGAATTTCTGCTTATGCATCAGGCAGCAGTACTGCAGAATTTCTTGGGCTGGGCTCCATCTTCCAAAGTACTGTGGTGATGTCCCTGGTCTAATAGACTGCTAAGGCATGTTCACCATCTATCTAAAGTCAATGAGAAAACAAGAGTAATTAAGCAGACCCTTAAGTGTTTTGCTAGATCATGCTGCTCGGTTCCTTGACAGGCTGAGTCTGTGCCCCATAAGTTCCTCAGCCAAAAGGCTGCCCCAGCTGCCTTCTGCTGCGAGCCGTCCTGGCTGGCACAGGTTTTGCAGCACCTTGCTGCCCAGGAGAGTTGGCTGGCCCAGAACTTTTCTCCCATTGCACATGGATTAGCTGCTCTAGGAAAAGATGAGATTTCTGCCTGCGTATCTTTCCTTTGCTTGGTTTAAGGAAAAACAGCTTTTGAAGGAGAAATGGGAATTCCATTTAGTCCAGAATACAAAAGCAGGAGTGACATGATTTCTCTTGAAGAATAGTCCCATGAAGAGTATTGACTTCTGCTGCTTCTGCTCTTTCTGTCCTACTCTGTGGAGCAAAGGCAATCAGCGCAGCATGCACCCCTCCTTTGCTGCTACCTCTGGCTCTGCCAGGGCACAGAGGAGCAAGGTCTCTGTGTCCTCTTTGTGCAAATAAATCTGGAGAGGAGTTTGGGGCATACCTTTGTTCTTCATTCCTATAACCTGTGTTTAAGATTTGACAGCAGCAGTCACACACAGGGAGTCATGGCAATAAATCTTTTGTTTTAACTTGCCCTGTAGGGTCTGGATGTGCTGGATGAGCTGAGCAGTGGTTCTACCCTCTGCTGGTAACAGCTTCGTTCCTGTGAGATGGACACAATGCATATGGGGAGAAAATTTTTGTGATGGAAATGGTGTATATGATGTCATTTTGGAGGCCTTGAAATTACTGTTGTCTTAATGTTTAACACATGCCTTTAGCTTGCTAGTGTTCAGAGAGCATTGCTTTCACTGCAAGGGTTTCAATTATGACTAGAATATTTTGAATTTTGAAATGTGCCTCTGATGATCCATCACATTTTTTATTTTTTTTTTTAAAGCTTTGGACATGGAAGAGCAGTGTTGAACTTGGAGCTTGGATTGGGATATAATTTTTTTATAAAGCAGCTGACAGGTTTGCTGGATTAGTGTTTATAATACTTATTGACTTCCCATGATACCTTTCCATAACTGAGCAGAGTTTAGATTGACTCTGGAGTATTAGTACTTGATGAAGGTAATCTGTTTCCTTGGCTGAAGCTCACAAACAAAGCAGTTAAATCCCCATTACAAATGGCTAAACAGGGACCCATTAAACTTCTTATAGGCCTGTCTCATTTCTATAGCCCCTGAAACATTTATAAAGGGCACTGTTAAAAATTTACAGAACCTTGAGATAGTTTCTTAAGCAAAGCTACTCTGTATACACTACCTGAAATATGCAGTCTTCCTTTAAAGAGTATAATAAAAGTAGTTAAGAAAAACTTTTTTCCATACACGTTGACCTACAGTAACTGTTTTGATTTTTCATGATTTATTTTCAGAGTTTCATAGAAAAAATAAATATGACAGGTAGAAAAAAAACAATTCATGCTTAAGCTACCATAGAAAGGCGCTGGTGTTGGTTATTAATAATCAAACTGTCTTTGTTAATGTCTGTTTCAATTATTAGTTCTCCAGTCACCCTTTTTATATGGGAAGTCACTCTGGAAATTGTTGGCACCAAATTTGAGATGAATATGGTAATAGTGGATGTATCATGTTAATGAGAATTCTCATATTAAGAAATATAAGACACATTATTTTAATGATTCTACTGGCATCAAACCATGGAAGCCACAAAGTTATTTTTTTAATGAATCAATCCCCACAGGCCTAAAGTAATTGTGTGAAAACTGTTGGGCTCTTTTTATTCCAGTAAAAGACAGCCCCAAACTGAAATCATACTTTTTACTGTTTTAGCCGATGTTTTGCAATAATACCAGGTATTTTGTAAACCTCAAAAGAAAGAAAGCATTTATCACAGCACTGGAGTGGGGAGGTTGAATCAGGCCTCCCAATGCATGTCAATAAAGAGGTGATAATTAGAGAGAAAAAGCAAAGCCTTCATTAGGCTGCAGATTGAGTTGCATGGGCAAACTCTCAAATGGAGCACACCAGGGATGACAGTATCTTGTGAGACAGCCTGTACCTTAGTGCATGGGGACAGTGGCATTTGCTTGTATAATAGGGACATGGTATCGGGAAGGGGGAGGGGGATGGCCAAGAACAGAAAAGCACTATTGTCTGGTTTGGTTCATTATATTCCTATTCTAGTCATCCTCTCTAAGAGCTTAATCTTCTGCTCAAGTATTTTAAAAATAAATAAATGAGTGGTTCTCTCTTTCTAAATATGGGAGGTGATACGGGAGTGTGGGGAATAATGAAACCACACTGTGTATATATTTTCTAGTTCCTGTGAGTTTTGATTATTTCCAGATGGTCACTTGTAAGTGTATTCATCAAACGTAAAGAATGGTTTCATAGACTGTAATATATATCCTAGGACACCCCTAAAATGTCTAAAAAAATTTGAATGTTTAAGTATTGTTTTTCTCCCTAACCAACCACCAATGCTGCAAGCAGTAATAATAAAGAAGTTCATATGATAGTGTGCTTTTTATTTTCATGGATCTTGAAAGTACATGCTAAGCCATCTACACCATCTGCTCCACTAAGGTCAGAGTCTCAGCTGTACAAGCTTAGGAGTAAGTGCTGAAGAGCTGATATTTTATATGGGCTGAAGCTGGTGTTTTCAGTAGTTTCCAGCAAGCCTTTCACAAAATTCAGGGATGCAACCCGCAATTGGTAGCATACTCCTTCTTGTAAGTTTTTAGCTGAAAAATAAGACCTCTTTACCAGGTATCTTAAGCAAGGTACAGAAAAGTTCTCTCTCAGCTGGGATCAGAGAAGCAGAAAGTGGCTTGTTCCCTTTGCAGTAGATAAGAAGGGAACTACCAGCCGAATAGCCAATTAAATACCCAGCACCCCTTAGTAGGCCACTCTTCCAGTTTAATAGTTTCTACCTGCCCAGCTCCAAAATATGGCCCAGCTGTAAAAATGCCACCCCATGCTGGTTTCCTTTGTCTTCCTTTTTGTGCTGCTCTTTGTCAGTTACTTGATATCCAAGCACAAGACACTAAGGAATTATACAGATCCTTGTGGTGCTTGTACATGGTCCAGGTACTTGTTTTAGACCCGTGTCCTTTTCAAGTGGGGGAAGTGGATCATTAGACACAGGACAAAAAGTGTAGGAAATCAGCAGCAGCATCAGAAAAAGAAGATCCATTTTGGCTATCCTTGCCCTAGGATGGTCAAATATCCTAGTAGCAGGATAGTCCTTGTTGCTAAGCATCTGGTGTTATCCTGACTCTTTTGAATCTTTTTAGATATATATGGCAGAAGGAAAGGATTGCAGAACTTCATGCCAAAGTTTGGTCTTCACTTCTACTGTGTCAGCTGGCTGTCTTCCTAGAAGATCCCATTCTCATGTTGCACAACCCTATTGGTCTAAAATACTTTTTTACTAGATAGGTGAAGTACTTTTGACTGTAAGAGTATTTCCAGCCCTGTGCATTGTAGCTACGCAGTCAATCTATGATTTAAAAAAAAAAAAAAAAAAAAAAAAAGCACATCTTCAGAATATGACTGAGTTGAGCCTAAAATTACCAGGGATATTCTCCTGCTTTCACACAGCCTTCATAGCCTCTTACTGTATTCTTCTCAAACATCAGTTCTCAATCCCAGAATTTGAAAGCAAGCCAGAAGCCCCCACCCATTTCTGTCCATCTCCTTAAGCAGGCACTCCTATATATCACCAAGTATTTCAGTGGTTACATCTGGCAGCCTATGCTTGAAGGCTGTGATGAAAACAGAACTGAAAATACAAACATAATGTTTGGAAATACTGCTGAGGGAGAGGAGGAAAAAAGAGCCCTCACATGTCACATTTCTGCTGTTCTGTCTGTTTAGCAGTTATACCAGTATGACATACCAGAATGTTTCAATCATCAAATTGTTGTTGTTTGTTATTACCAAATAAAGAATTTTAAGCCCATGGTTTGCACCACTTCTTTAAATGCCATCTTATGCACATCTGATGAAGTGCTATTTGTTTGATACTTGCAGGATCACATCTAAACAAACTCTTCTGGGAGCTGAGGTTGCCCATTGGAGTGTTATTTTGATACCGCTAGTAGTTTGAAATAAGCCACTTTAGGAGTCCTCTGTGAGTTCTTCTGCAAATCAAATTATCTACTAGCTAACTGGCAGAGCAATAAGAGGCAAAAGACAATTTGTCTGAAGAAAGGAAGGCATAGAGAAGGAAAATAGTTACAATTCCAGTTATGGCGTTTGATATATCCCTGGAAGAGAAGAGAAAGGAAACCTTGAGTCTGTCCAGAAACAGTGGCCCAAGTGCAGTGGACGTGACTCGGTACAGGTCTGTCTTGCTCTGTTCCTCTTTGCTGAAAGTCTGTCTCAGCAACGGTGCTCCAGAGCAGTCTTGCTATGGGAATTGAATTTAATGAGACTTGATGATGCTCTCCTAAAAGGTGACTACCCAAGAGTTTTTGTCATCCTACTCATGAGAAAGGCATCAGCAACTCAAATTTTTCTCTTCCTATTTAGGTTGGGGATTATATTTAGAGTTCTTAATGTCTCTCCTGTTGCACCCTCTGAGCTGTCAGAAATGGCTGTAACCACTTTCCCTCCCCTAGGACACTGAACTCCTTGGCCTAATTCAGAGTAGGGATAGCTCTGGGCTGTCACAGCCTTGGATACGCCCATGGGAAGGTAGGGGTTCCTCCTCTGCCTTTTTAAAAAAGATTTTGGTCTTGAACTTCCTTACAAGGCAAGAAAATAACTTCCTACCTGTTCTTGTTTCTGTGACGTTGTTCTTTTTTGATAGGTGTCGTGTATTCACAAACGGGGAAAGAAGGGAACAGAGTTAAGCAAAGTATCCACTACATAACTTATTACTAGACAATGGGTAAAGGTAGCATTGTAGGAGTAATTATGTGAAGTGTTGTGCACGTAAGTTACCCGAAATTTCCTGGTCACACCTGCAGCCTACCAGAATACATCCCAAGCCTCCCAGGCTGTGGATTTGCGCCTCTGTACCTCGATGCATACTGTTAGTCATCGTGGGAGTTTCGTCTGGCTTGCAGATTAATCTTGGTGTTGATACAGACAACCAGGCTGAGCCTGGGGTGGGTGCTGGCTGCACACCTCTGCCCTGGCCACCGGAGAACATGGAGGGCATGTGCCAGATGTTCAAGAGCCGATGCTGAGGACCAGCATGGCTGAGCGAGGGCTAACATACCCGTTCCACCGGCTTTGGATGTCTTGCTGCTATGTTCTTCAGCATGTATTCCCCAAGTTTTTTGGTTATTCAGAGTATCCCCACTTACAATTACCCCAGATAATGGGCAAATGGTTAATTTTTGTGGATGGAATTAGCATTTTCTGCCATTCTGTTGAGTTCTTTAGATGTTTTAGAAGCTCTCAAAAGTAGGACCAGTCTTTCCTTTACAAAATCATGACTGCAGGCGCTCTTAAGAAGTAGCGACTCTTTCAGGTCATAAGATATCTATTTGTATGAGAAATGTGTATCTTTGGCAGACTGCTAAATATTACTGCTTAAATCTATTACAAGGAAGCACAATTTTCTGTAACTTAATTTCCTAAGCCTAATGAACCCAGTAAATTTCCTCTGATGTCTTCCCAAGTTAATATGTTAAATCTAATTTATTTGGCAAAAAATTGGACAAATTTCCTCTTAATTGAATTAACCTAGAAGAAAAAAAAGTATTGTTATGGAAATCTGTGACTAATAATTCACAGATGTGAAAGTCCTGATTTTGGTTCCATTCATTTACTATCTTACAATTGCTATTTTTGTTTGCTATAATTTAACTAGAAAGAGTTAATTGAACCATATATGTATTTGAAAAGTTTGATAAATGATACTGAATTACTTTCTTGTTGCTTAATGTTGCAGAAGATTTTTCTGTCCTATGTGATTATTTGCATACTTATTGAATATTATATTTGCCAATTGATTTTCTTGATATGTTACTGATATTTTTGTGGACGCCGCTAATGAGTGGATGATGCATTTTCATCAGCAATACTATATTCCTAGCAATTTTGACTGCTAGATCTCAAAGTGGTGCAAAAAAAGAATTCTCATTGGTTTTTGTCTTCATGTTGGAAAAACCAAAGCGCTAAGTCCCAACAAAAGTCAAAGCAAAGCTGGGACTGGGGGCAGGTCCTGCATGCAGTTCAGTAACAACACAAAAACATGAGTTTGCCTATGCATACTACTTTGATTTTATGCAAACAGGGTATAGATAAGACAGATATAGCTGCATATCGTCCTGGAATGCAATTCATATTCGTCATGTCAACAGCTCTAGCCCTGCTTTCCTGCCACTTCCTTAATGTATGTGGAGAGGTCTGATGTAAACAATGGAGCCAAACCTCTGACAAATACATTACAACGGCCACTAATGAGTGCAAATCCATGTATGACCTTTAGAGCATTCATGCAGCTGTCTTCACCCTCTGATGTGGCTTGTGCTGGAAGAATCCTACTGATACCTAGCATTTCATAATGACTATGGATGTGAAAATAAAAGAGCTGGTTTCTTTCTGTTCCTACATCTCTACCAATTTCAGAATTACTCAGGACAGAATTTGGATTTAAAACTGTAGGCCAAAGGTCTTTAATGTTCTTGCATTTTAAAGTGACTATCAGTGATATCCAGTATTACTTACAAATGGTTCAGGAGTTTTCTTGTTATAAATTTTTACCCAGACATGTATATCTTTTCCAGCACAAAAGCAATTGCATGAAAAATAGTCAATAATCTGCAATACTAAGGTCAACAGTTTTAGTATTAAAATCAGTTTACAGTATGTTTGCTTGAAGTGCACATAAATTCAAAGAGGCAAGAAGTATAAACAGAATAGCTGATTTCTTGGATGCACTCCAATATAATTATAGCTATTCACCCTTGTGACTATTTGTGTGTGTAGCTTAAAGCTATTTGCCTGCCCTAAGGTACAGTAGCAGTATTTTTATACATCTTTGTATCTGATTGAAATGCAAAACTCGGTAAACCTGGAAAGGATGCTAACAAGCTTAAAGAAATGTATGAGTAAAATTAACCAGCAGATTGAATGTGCGTTTTGACATTTGTTAGCAGCACCACCCAGTTCCCGGTACAGGTATCTCTCATTCTCTTCAGTTTTGAAACTGAGCTATCCCTTAAGGATTTGTCACCAAAATAGTGTATTTCTAATAGGCAATTATGAAAAAAAAATCATCATCAATCACATTTATTGCAAACATCTCATAAAACAGTAAAACATTTATGTGGTATGGAAGGCAAGTATGTTGCCATGTAATACACTAAGATTTGCATATAAAGAACAGCAGGCAGCAAACAAGTACCTTTCCCTTTCTTATTCCATTTATACAAATGCCTTTGACGCAACGTATCTATTTAATTTACATCAAAATGTTCTAGCTGCAACACCTGAGTGATATTAACTGTCATTAGGTCTCGGGAGCACACCATGTGAAGGTAAGGGGTAATGCTGTTTCCTTCAGGTAGGGTCCGTCAGGCATGTCACGCCTTGTCACAGCCTATCTGTCACCCAGGAGGCAGGGGTTGTCTCAAGCTGATGTGCACCTGTCACTGCCTTTTTTTTTTTTTTTTAATTTTTTTAATTTCCCTTCCCCCAATATCATTTTATCACCGTCATCATTCAGGACAGGATTTTGCTTTCAGACGCATTCCGGGGATGTTGGGACTCCACATTGTTTCCGTGTGAATAAGAATAAACTACAGTTGCTTGGAAAGAAACACGGCTCTTCTGGGGGGGGACACATGGCAACTGACTGTCGATACCAACATCTGCAAATCTCCTCCGTAATCGTCTGTACCTTGTGCTTGCCAAACACTCAGAAATCATTTTCTCGAAACTTTTTTTTAATAGCTCAGATCCATCTACCATGGGGCTGCATGATATAAAATGACTAATAAAATGTAAGGTTATTTGTGTGTCAGAGTTGGTAACAACTGTCTTTATCTGGGTTTTTCCACAAGCCTCAAGGTAAAATGAAGCAGGCAGCACTGCAGAGAAGAGAGAAATTAATGACATCACATTGTACAAATCTGTGGGATTTTTGACATTTGACTTTCAACTATCATTTTAAAAAAATTCTGCCTTCTATTTACTTGTCAGAACTGGATTTAATTCTTACATGCTGCAAGGAATTCACCATGTTAAGATATTGATATAACAAATTGCTGAATGTTTTAGAGATTGATTCTTGCTGACCAAAATGGGCTTTCAGATTGGAAGTCTTTTTTTCCAGAAAACACCTGCTGAGATAGAAGTCTGACTGCTACACAAAAGAAATAGATGGTTTGTTTAGTCTGCTTCTATCCAGCAATTTGCAGATGCTATCAAAAATAGCATTTTTTAAAAATGAAAATTACCTAAGGATTTGGCAAAGGACCTTGGTTAAAATGGACTGAGTGGCCACTGTCTGGCGAGTATTAACAGACTGATTGGTTGTTACTTCTGTCAGTCTTTCTGCAAAATTATGACAGGCCACACAGCGGGGAGGAAATGATCATTAATACTTCATCCCCTGGGACACAATAAACTGCCATTCACTTGCATACAAATAAAATACATAAAGCTTGTCAGACAAGGTGACAGAAAAAGGTGCTTTTCAAACTGATTTTATACTACAGTGGGATGTGATCAGGTAAGACATGTTTTTGTATTGCGTGGTGCATGATCTTGGCAGCAGCACCTTTGAATTCAATCCGGTTTAAAAATATCTTTTAGGGTTTTTTCTGATGTTTATTTTATTTCATTAGAAGAATGTAAGATTTTGAATGCTATTCCCAGCTATACAGTGGAAAGTTAACAATAGCTTTTGCAGGAAAATGGTTCCCCTCAAGCCAGCAATGTTTATGCCACCTAACCTCACACCAAGACAATCCAGGCTCTGCGCAGATGAACAAAGTCTGATACCAAAAGATTCCCATTGGAACAAAGATTCCCAAGATAGAAAAAGCTGCTCTAAACTTGAATAAGCTGTTTCCACCCCATTTTTACAACCAAAAAGTCTAAAAAAATAAAATAAAAAATGTTATGTCGTATTACACTTTTGGTAAGATCAGAAAGAGGCTAGAATTTGAGGTATTTGCTTAGCCACTGCTTCCAGTAATGTTCTTCTGTTCGGGGAAGTACACTGAAAAAGATAATTACTGATTTATGAGGAGATTTTGCATGTTCTGCCTATAGGGTGTTTTGGTTTTTTTGTTTTGTTTTGGGTTTGTTTTTTTTTTTTGACACAATGAATTATTAGGTGGTTACTGCACTGGAAGTTTTGTGTAGTCAAGGCACATAGGGTTGCTTAACCAGTCAGTGTGGAGCCTGATAATCTCACTATATTGGCAATGAATTCCTTTGACATTTATTAGAAAAACAAGTTTACTGACACGCTCCTCGTGCTTCAACCCCCTTTTCCATTAATATTTCCCACGGAGATTTATGGGATGCACTGTATATTGTTTTGCAAAAGCATTTGTTTGAAATATTTCAATTTGATTAAAACTACACTTTTTAAAGAAAGAAAAAGATGTTTTATCAAATATTTTGACAGTTTTGTGCAACTACAGCGGTTTCTATCACACCAATGGATCTCATCTACAAAACTTTGAAGTCGTACTTCGTTGCTTATTTCACTTTCAAGGCAGGTGAAGAAATTTGGACTTTTCCTTTGCCAAAATTGATTCTGAATTAATGCTTTCACAGTTTGGTTCTGCTTGCTTTTTTTCCTTTCTCCTGGCCTTGATGGCAAAAAGAAGAATTACTAATGAATGCTGTCTCTTGCCTGAGCTAGGGGAAAGAAATACGGGAAGTTTCACATGAAAGCTTGGTAGGTCTGCCTGTGTTCTCTTCTTGAGTTTCTGTCCCTTCTATGTCCCAGTGTCACTGTTGGTATTGTAATGTCACCTACTTTAAAGCCCAATTATGGCAAACCACCTGTGAAGGGCAATACCATTTCGTATCAATCAAGCCTATATACCAATTGTAAAAGTTTTGGTAAGGAATCTGCCAATATTGTGTAGGAAGAAAAAGTCAAATGTTGTTGAATCCATGGCACAGATATTCTCATGTGCATGACTAGTCAGAGAAGGAAAAACAAGAGACTAACAGAAAATACTTCTTATATCGCCTGTGCAGCTTCTCTAATTTCCATTCTTCCTTTGTGCACTGAATTACCCTGATTCTAGACAACTGTGGAACAATGTGAACATGGAGCTGCAAAATTAAATAGTACTCTGGAAAAATAGAAGGAGGAATCTGTGATGCAATGTGATTTTTCCCTTTCATGCACGTGCGTTAAGCAGTTGTGGGTTATTGTTTTTCTGTCATTAAAGAAGTGGAAAAACACCTGCTGATTTCAGGCCTAAACAGAAAAATAAATAGTATCTTTAATAAAGAAATTTTCTTTTGGCAGAGGTTTATCTTTAGTATAAAGACAGACTTCTTAATAGACCTTCAAGAAAGAGCTTTTATATTAAAGTCTGTCTTCATATTACAGGGAAGACTCTATAGGGCAAACCTGGAGACTCAGAGCAGACTGGATAAGGTAATGACTGCCTTGAATTCTGTGTGAGATGTTGTTAAGTATTGTGGTTCACGTTGCTTGGGGATTGTGAAGTTCAGCGATGAAATCAGGTTGATCAGGTTGGAGGTTTTTTTGCATAGTAATTTCACTTCACCTTCCTTAAGTCCTATCCCTTCTGGTTTGTGCATGCAGAAGCATGAAAGTTAGGACTGATTAGATGGCATTGGCATTGAAAAATCCCAAGAAAAATACTACTGTTAATGAGAATTGTGTGTATAACCCCCTGCTTCCTGCAATGACAATTCACTCCTATGACTCTGTCAAACATCGCAAAAAATAAATAAATGTGATAGCTCAGTAATAAATAACTGCCCAAGATGCCTTTTTTTTTTTTTAAACTTTAAAATGCAATAGCCTAAATCCTCAGCTACATTGAATCTACCTCTCTCCGCTGAGTTCAGTGCAGCTAAACAGATTTACAGTGGCCGGAGAATTAGCCTGTTGTGACTCAACCTGCAAAGTATGCAAAAGTTTTGACAAATCCGGTTGGAACATGGAAGGAAATGAATAAGGGGGTTTCAAATGTTAAAACAAAGCGTAGGTTAAAAAACCCCCAACAACTTAAACCGCTGCTTGAAAATCCTAAAGTACCACTGCATATGTTCCAGTAATTTGCTCAGCCATGCAGTATGTTGTGTTCGCTGAATGAAGAAAACTTCTCGTGAGAATGTTTAAAATGTCACCGAGGTTCAGTCTGGATCAGGGTGCAGGTGGCTCTACAAAGGCTTTGCTGAGGGGATGTGTTTATACAGTTGCTGCTGACGGATGGTATTGATTGGCTAGGCAACCCATAAAACAAGCGACCTCACTTTCATCTTTGTGGTTTCTGTTCCTTCAGTAGATAGAAAACTGGTTTTAATTATTCACATCATCCACTTTAATTTTTTTTTTTTTTTTTACTCTTATCCACCCACTGTCTTATAACCAATTAATAAGCTCATCTTCTGACTACTGTACAAAATGTGCAAAGGGGGCAAGACTGGGCAGATAGATAACAAATTTTTGATAATACAAAAGCTGATCCTGCCTCACTGCTAAGATTAGCAGAAGTCAAGATATGCTGGAATCTCCACCCTACACCTTCAGGCTGACGGAGCACTTGAGAGCAACTGAGATTTACATATTGCCACAGTATCTCTAGCGTTTTCCTTGTACTTATTTGTGACCTGTATTTTTAGAGTATCATCGCTTCTACATGTAAAAACAAATACGTGCTGCTGTTGCGATTCCTGTTCCCTCCCTCTTTGCTCGATGATTACAGGAGCCCTGGTGCAAGCAGTTGTTTGGAAAGAGAACAGTAAACAGACTTAATGTAGCACTTGGATTTCCAGGCAAAAAGGGTACCAGAAATAATTAGTGGGAAAATAAGATTTAAAGTCCAAGATACTTAACAGGGAGCTCTAATTCTACTGATAAGAAGTGACCCTGACTATGCTTTTAGTCTTAGCACAACCATGCTAGTGTAAGGCAAGCTCACTCCCTGCATGAATCCTTGGATGCCCTGGAATACCTCCTGCATGGGCATGGGTACGTGCTCTCTTCAAAACTACGGTGTTACAGGCTGTGCTCTCTTTCCCAAGGCTGCACTTCTTTCCCCCACAGAAGGTATTTTTCTCCCATTACGTGACAAATCTTTCAGCTTTCATGTAACTTGGGAGTGGGATAAGAGCTTGAGGTCATTTAATGCTTCTGGGTTTTGCAGTTTTTGCTCATCCTTAGATGAGGAGGCTGTGATCCATACCATAGTGGGAATTTTGATGCTTTCAATTATACTTGTCTGTTCTTTCATGTATTAATGGCTACTGAGGAGAAAGAGATATAACGCAGGCATGTGCAAATCAGAAGACAACACCCTTTGCTTTCCTTGTTTCCAATTTTAGGAAAAAAAAAAAGATTAATATATTCTTTAATGTTTGTGGAAGAGTTGACAAAACTAGAAAAAATATCCTTGGTTTTGGGAACAAAATACTTCATTGGCTGATTTACACTTGTCAGCTTTAATTAACATGTGAGCTAGTTAGTAGATGCATGTTGTCATCGTGACCTGTACGTTCTATTCATCGTCTTCACAGACAAACTTATCAAGGACTAGTGCATGTGCATGATGGCTACAGCTGCTTGCTAATTCTGTGACACAACGGACTTGAGTCAGGCTTTCTGAGGCAAGAGCCCTTGAAATTATCTGAGATTTTCATACTTTGTACATGTATGTTTCCCTTGAATTTCTCTGCTAAAAAATTTCCCCTTGGAGCTCGGAGCTACAATACAGTTGTATTTTTGAAATGCCTGCGTTTAATAAGCATTTATAGAAATTATGAAAGCTGCAAAATCTTTGCTACTTTCTGGCTTCATAAAAAAAAAAGACAAATGTGTGAAGTAAAGAAATATGAGATACGATAGAGCAGAAAAGTTTCTAGGTGGCCTGGTTGACAACTCCAAGGAAAAGCAGCAGATGGAGAAAGAGCATTGGTTCTGTCTCTGAAATGGTCTTACAGAGCTCTAAAGAGGGTCCCTAGCAATGGTGGTCTCGGACACATTATGTAAAAATGCACAAAGGTATTTTGGTTCAGAAATAATGTGTCCTATATATGGCAGAGCAAGTAAGATGAGAAGGGAGTATAGATGGGAGAGTTCCTTAGTCAACTATTGGAAAGGATTGTTCAGACAAAGCTGTAGGGAAGCGTGACTTTTCTGTAGTTTTTTTTCTTCTTGAGATGTTTCCTTTTCCTTCAAGCTAATTTTAACTCTAAACCAGCTGTGATTATTTTATTTTTAAATTAAGTTCAGCTTTAAGGGGAAGGGGGGCAGGGAAACAAGAACCAAAAGCTGTAAGGTGGGATCCCTCCCCTCCCCCATGAGGTCTGCTGGAGAGCGTTGTTCCAGAGGAGAGCACTGGTGGATGGTAGGAAAAGGTGCCTCACTCTCCTCATGACAAATACGTAACTAAAAGGATTAAAAACCCCCAGCTTTTCAAAACCTTGTTTTATGCTTCCTTCATATTTAGCAGCACAAACTTGAATATAACACCAGTTTAGAGTACGTATATGTTCTTTTTATGCTTGTTTTGTTTCCTCTATTACTTTAGCCTGTCTCTCAGAAGTAATAATTTGTGTGTGGAAGAAAAAAAGTTAAGCTGATTGCAGAGGATGCATATTCCCCATCCCCAGTAAAATAAACTAGGAACCCATGCAAATGAGGCATACAGTTTATAATGAACTGGGCTGATCGCGATGATGTGTTCAAGTGTATCTCCCAAAGTTCATTAACTTAATGTAATATACAGTGGCAAGAATGATACCTATGATTACTCCAATTAAAATGATAGTTTTGTGCTTTTCTGTGATGCAAGTTAGTGCTGTGAGAACATGAAACACACCTCACAAATGCCACCCAGCTGCAAAAGTGACAAAGTGAGTCTGCCAGCTTTTCCTAACGGCATCGAGCATAATTGTCATGGCTGCAACTGGCTTTTGTAACTGCTGGAAGCTCTGGCGGCTCACCAAGCATGGCAAGACCTAAGCATTAAGTCTGTGATAGCATTGGTCAACAGGTGATTAAAACACACTACAGAAAACATGAAAACAGGTACTCTTAAATGGAAATAAAAATAAAACAAATATTGTAAGTATATGGTATGTGGACACTACTAAGAGAAGGCTGTAAGCAAGAGAGGAGAGCATACCATCCTGCTCAAAAGAAGTCTAGGATTAAAGCTTTGCTCTGTTTTGAGCTCACTGCTTATTAATAAAGAGTGGATGGTAACTGAAGAGATGAAGAGACCGTATTGTGAGGCACCGCGGAGCACTGCATGTGTGATGCTCCTTCTGAAGCCATAATAACCATTTGATTTCTGACCCTGAGGTGAATTTTGTATACTCATATGCATGAAGGAGGTGAAAGGATATGCACTGAGATATGCCCTTCTTCCCAAACTGTGTTTTTAGAAGTGACATAATTGAGGTATAAATAAAATAACAAAGAAGGCTTTTATATATATATGTATTTATTATTATTCCAAGCTACCAACAGTTGTCTTCACACTTGCTGGTATTTGGGAGTCCTGAATTTTAAAGGGCACAGCTCTCCTTTACCATCTCCCATAAAATGCACTCAATAGAGAATACATCTTAAAGGAAATTTCCAGAAATGAGGTCTGTAATAAACGGTCCTAGGAACTTTACTTGAGTACCCTGCTCGTCTCCTATTTGTCCTATGACATCTCTGACAATAAAGAGTACAGCCCTAAAATTGGCACTTAGCAATAGGCGAGTGCATATCCTTTCCCCAAAATTAAAATGGGGACCTAGTGCCTGGTAGTTGCTTAAAGTGTCTGCCATTATGTGGGATGCCAAGAGGCCACCCCCTGCTGTTTTCCATTCAGATGAATGGGAAACCTATGGATAAATTACCACCTGCAGTGTGTGATAGCGGACATTGGAAGCAGCTGTCACTGTAGCTCTGTAATTATGCAAGTATTCTTCTAACATTATACAATTAGATGGCCCCATCTCCCTTTCTTTCTCTTGATAATGTTTTTGTAGGTGTCAAGAGCACTGAACTCTCTCCTTGTTCAATCACTTACATCTCTGTGCAATACAACCAGCACTTTCCTGATGCTGCTGGAGCTGGCACTCTTCCTACACCAGAGGTTGTCTTCTGCTGTATTTTCGGTACTGTATTAGATTTTTGTATTGTAAAGTAGCAAAAAACATGGGGATAACTGTCAGTAAGCAGTCGCACCTTACCTTTATTACAGGTATCAGGCAGCGTTGGCTGTTAGAAAGATGCAGCTGGTTTTATTTTCTTCAGCAGAAGCTTCTTGCAAGAATTTGGTGGCTGAAGGGTGATGCGGGAGATAGACCAAAAAGTATCAGTGCATCTTTTATGCATTTGAGGGGTCTTTGTACTAAAGGGAATGGGAGAGAAACTGGATGGTACGAAGCAAAGCCAACTTTTTCAAAAGTTAAAAAAAATAGACTAAAGTCCTCAAGTAGGGGAACCATCTTAGTAGCAAATGGTTAGTTTGCTCTTGAAGTTGTTCAGAAAAGCATATTTTACTACAAATTGTTTCTACTTTTCTTATTATAGTCTCCTTTTTCTATCCTCAGGATGCCAGTATGTAATTAGCAGTGAGTTTATGAATATTAAAAGCTTGAATTTTCCTAAAGATAGCTAATAAAAATGACTGATATTCCATTCCCCCTCCCCCTGCCCCAAACCCAAGACTCGATTGCTGTTTTACAATCTAGTAGTTTTGATTTTGACCACTTCTCCTGTATTTTGTTTCTGCAAGTCTTTATTTGAACGAGAAACTGTGTAGATGTCTTGATGTCATACAGGGTATCAAATCTCATCCTCCCATTCTGGCATTCATTATGAAGTGGTCTAAATATTTATTGTTAAAGCAGTCTACAAACTCTGCCCATTTTAGTTTTTTATGTATTTCTTAACCTATGGAAAGTCGGTTACATAAGACAAGGATCCGTTCTTTGATTAACCTTTTCCTGTTAGACTAAAGTTAAATATAAGTTTCCATTCAACACCAAGGTTGTTAATTAGTACCTGCTTTTTTACCTAAATTTGGACTAAGTCACAGTGAATTTTACATTTGAAAGGCTTCCTTCTTGCTGCCTGAAAGATAATTCCTGTAAAAAAAATTGTGAGCCAATTTTGAAATTGCCTTTAATTCTGTTGCTTACAAGATCCTCAAAACTTCCTTCTGCGGAAAGCATGCAAAGGTTATTAAACTGGGCTTCAGAAGCACCTGTAATGAGTAGCAGGTTAATCCTCCCTCCACGGCCACTCGGCACCCGGCTGTGTGAGCTGTGCTGGTAAACTGGAGCGCAGACTCAAAAAAGGTTTAGGGAAACCACCATTTTACAGACCTGTCCTCATGTTGGCAGTTATGTAGCCATGAGGCGAACAGGGATAGTGATGTTTTTAAAACACTGCAGCTGTAGAAAGAAAGGTGTGACTCTGCCCAAAGGCTCCCGCGTGGTGGCACCCAGGGCACAACCCTGCTGTCGGTCCCCGGGGCTTTTGCTGCTCTGTGTATGTACACGCAACATCGCAGGGAACTGGGACGCTGGCTGAGACTTGGTGACAAAGCCAAAGTAATTTGGCTGGCTAGTGCGGATTTGCAGGTTCTCCTGCATGTGCCGGATGTGCTGTGTGAAGGCACAGGTGGACCAGAGCTGGACCAGCGCCATCCTGCCCTCTCCCATCGCCCCTGCGGTTGCATTCCTTTTCAAGTTAACAGTAGGGGAATACTCTCATGCTCTGCAGAGCCCAGGATTCTGAAATTGTATTGTCTTTCTCATCTCTTCCCAAAGGTTAGTCCCTTGCTTTCTTTGTACGTTGACTCAACAACAGATTTTTGGCACTTTACAGATTAATCTGCACATTTTAGAGTATGTAAATAGATCTAAATTAAGTTGCAGATAATAAGGCAGGGTGCGTATCCCACACTTTAGATATCCTGAAAAAGACTTTTGAAACAGCAGAATATGTAGAACGTAGTTTTCTGCATTTACTGAGTTGGTGTAAATATAGGGCTTTTGAGAGTTTGATGAATGTGATAATAACGGAGCATCATTCTAAATTGATAAATTACAAGAACAAACCATGGTAACATCATGCCCCCTATGGTTTGTAAGGGAGTATGTACAATGGCATTAAGAGGAATGCTTCTCTACATACCTTCTCTTATTAGAATTAGAATTACATGTTATGATCCTCTGCTACAGAGGAAAAATGTGGCTGGCTTTTCATAATAAAAAGATCAGATGCTTCTAATTTAGATGCTTTAAATCTCCTCCCTCTTTTTGCAGATTCAAAGCAATTGGGATCAAAAGCGTTTTTGAGTAATGTAATTGCATAACTAGTAGCAGTGGAGGTAACACATTTACATACCAGCCAGTTTAACGTAGGAAGTCATCACCTAAGGAAAGGCAAGCAGCCTGCCCCAGAGGGGAGAGGAGCTCTGTAATTGAATAAATGGCCACTTGATGGCAACATTTCACCACACATAAGTAAACCCAGCAGAATTTGACAGTAGAAACTATAAACCTGGAAACACGCACGATTCCTCAGGACCCAGTTAAAAGAGCTCCAGACATTCATACCACATTGTTTTCCAATAACCTCTGCAAATAAGACTTTTATCCGCCATATCTTGTGTATATCACAATTGTATGTCCATTTAGGGATTGCCTTGTTATAGGATTTCATTTAGCAAGTTAGCGCTTCCTTCAGTAGGCTAACCTTTTCAAGTGGAAGTGGGCATAATGTATTTATAGGTTTGCAGAGTGGTAAGCTGCCTCAGCAGTAAGTTATATATATCTTTTGTATGTATACACATATATATATAAGATAGCACATAAATAATGATAGGACATTTTGCTGGTAAATTAGCGCTCTTTTTCTATTCACAGTTTTTTATCCTGCTTCCCCACATCCAGTTTAAAGGCAAGCCCTTCCCCCTTGTACTCTCAGCTCCTTTATGGCCTCATGGTGTGAAGGAGGGCAGAAGCAGTGCGGCACCCGGGAGAGGCAGCACGCCTGCCCGCTTACCCAGTGCTGTGATGGTCAGCGCTGCCGAGCCGGGCTGCCCTGCTCCGAACCTGCCTCGGAACCGCCAGGGACATACCCAGGGTTGCTCAGTGCAGAGCGGTGAAGTGATCCGAGACCTAAAAGGGGTGAAATGAATTATGCCCACCTTTGAGCTGTGGATGGGGAAACACCTGAACATCGGTTCTCTTTCAGTTCCCATGGAGCCCACAAATTCACTTTTAAACCTGCCCAGTGAAAAGAGAAGTTGCCGATCCTTGTATGGTGGTGAACTGGCAGCAATCAGGGCAGACCCACAGGTGCCTTTGAGTGCACACGTAAAGTAAGAAAAAAATGTATATTGGCTCTTGCAGGTCACCAGGGAGCCAAAGAGCAGATGTGTGCAAGTTGGCTATTCAAGCAAGCTGGCAACGTGCAATGCGATGGAGGAGATGAGATGTCTCCCGGGCCCAACATTTTAGGATTGTGTCTTGGGTAGTTTTGTGTTTCGAGACTTAATAATCTTGATTACGCATTTCTTCTATTTCAGTTACCACTGAAAAAGTCATGGTTTTCATATATTTACGTCCTTGCAACCTGGGGACTGGGTGGGAGGGGAAAATACAGGGACAAAGCGGGAGTGACTCACAGGGAAATAGCTATTGCATGTTGTTAGAATGTAATGAAAATTATTTTGGTCTTCTGCTTTTAAGCTGGAATCCTGCTAGTAAACTGTAGGCAGATTGATTTTGCAGTAAGTACACTTATAGCTCTGAAAAAAATAGACATTTCATTTCACTGACAGTTTATGATAGTAATCCTCTTGCTACCTCTCCAACACAGCCAGCGCCTGCCTGGAGTGGGGAGCTCCTCTTCTTCCTCTCTCCTTCTTCAGCTGTCATTTTATTTGTTGGACTGGGACTGAAAACACAATTCACTGCTAAATTTGCTACAGCTAAGGTTAAACAAATGGTTATTTTTTATTTCAGCTGCTGGTCCGTGGGCATATATACAGGTAGTATTTAAAATCCATAAAAAGACATATTCACAAGGTTTGTGAAAAATGAGGCAGTATTCCTTCCCACAATGGCAGGGATCTCAAATGAGTTGTGCTGTCAATGGGAGCGCAAGAGGTTATACAGTTTTCCATAATCTATAAAGCTTCTTCAGAATCATGTCATTAGCTTTCCTGTGGTAGTGCACAGCAGAGCTAATAATGCAATTATGGTTCATGTAGTTAAACTATGCTATTGATATTTTTTTTTCCCAGGAGGCCTTCATTTCTAGCAATTCTAATCATCTTCCGTGTACAGCTGTATGGATTCTACATTTCACTATGAGGGAAATAAAATTGCAAATAAATACCATCTTTCCTAATGTCTCTGTAAATGCTAGATTTAGTAACCATTAACCAAATGGTGGAGTCTATAAAATGTATAATTCTTTGTATAAAAAAAAACATAGAAGAGGCCACATTCACATGCCAGTCACCAGAATAAACTATTATGCTGGTGTAAATGAGAGCAGAATTTCATCCAATATTTGATTATTCTCATTTCTTGCTGCTATAATTCATTACATTTTCTGGTTTTGGTATACTAACTTTTCCTCTGTCTGTCTACTGTATTTACACTGTCAGTATTAGAGTAAATAAGTATAACTATCACATGAAAGTCGTGTGTGTGTTTAGCAGGGGGATCTTCTTTTAACTTTCCATTCTTTTGAACAAATCTGGAACCTGGCATTCTGTACTTTTACCTGATACGTAATAAGTACAAGAGCTGGCGAGCACAGGATAATTAAGCTGATATTTAGTCTATTATTAAGCATTAATTTATGGCTCCCATTAAGGAAATATTATATTTTTTTAGAAAATGAATGGTTCCATCTGTGCCAATCCCCACTACAGTAAAAATCTCAAGCCTGAGACGTGGGAACCCTGATTCAAAAACATAAAGCCAAGAAATAAGGATGTTCACTGCCTCTGTGGTCTCAGTCTTCCATGATTAAGGTTGTTCCGAGAAGATAAATTATTAGAGCAATGAATCTCTAAAAGGACTGCCCTGTTTTCTTAAGAAAAATTTTGTTTCTATTCACTATGCTGTTTCTTCTGAGTAAACTACCAAACAGGTTACAAAGCCTTTAGAAAAGACAACTGATAAGGTGACAGCGTGTTAATCATTTTGCATTTTGCTGAGAAACATCCCCCTCCTTTAACACCTCTGGGACACAAAGAGCTGAAAATAAACAGACAGAATGATTGCTATTAGGTGTCTGAGGAAAAAACACATATATGAGAAAGACTTGCTAATTAGGCTTCCTCAGTGGACCACATGGAGACGGAAAGGAGTTGAAAATAAAAATAAAGCAAACATAGCTAAGGTCTTCACATATTCTTGCAAAAAGTTGTTGTGTGTGATAATGAACTCTCCATGCTCTTAGTATCTTTAAAAGAATATCCGCCGTTTTCCTGCGTACATCAGAGGCAATGTCGTCACTTTGGGATCTCATGGGATATACAACGAGGCAGCTGAGATGGGGAAGACAGCAGGACCAACTTTAACTATCAGAGCACCCTGTTATGGGCATAGAGCAGTTCCTGCCTTTCCCCCCTCTGCGGCGGCTGGAAGAGAGGGACTGTGCAGCGACAGAGCTGGAAGAAGTATTAGTGAAGTTCACATGCATTTTCCATTATAGCCTGTATTTTTAAATTGGTCAACTCTTTCTACATATTCTGTTAATGCTATTTTTTTTCTGCTACATAATAACTGTTTTGACTTTTGTTCTTCAGTGAAGCATTGGAGATATTCATCCTCGTAGTTTGAAATACTTAAGCAAAATGCTGTTGCAGTATACTAATTAGGAAAGGTGTGCACGTGTAACTTCCTAGTGTCCTCTTTTCTTCTCATTTGTTTTACAGATGGTGCTAGGTCAAAGACGCAGGCTGTCTTTACAGGACAAGTAGTTCTGAAATTACGAGCATCAATGCATTTTCATCTCTGCAGAAGTTTTCTCCTTAGATTTTTTTGCTAACTTCAGCCTTTGGCTGTTTGCTAATATTTTCTTCTCTCCTTTTACTTCATGTAAGATGGAATCTGCAAAGTGCTTTGCAGGAATCTAAAGTACAAATTTGTTGCTTTTGGGAATCAAAAACAAATGGAAAAACTTGCTGTGATTTTTCAGGAGTAAGTGAACTGGGATACAAGAAGAGAGGAACATAAAACAAACTTGGGAACAAAGAATCCGTTTTCCAGATCTGCTTTGAGCAGACTAATGAATTAGCATGTCTATAAAAATGTGTGATTTGACCAGCAGTATAGCAGCCACTCAGTGACCACTGAATGGTCCAGGTAAACTCAGGTACAAAACACCTAGTGTGCAGCTTGGTGTGCCAGATACACCCCTAGAATTTTATTTGACCCAGTTGGGATGCTAATGGGTAACTGCTTTTGGGTGGGTTTGCTGAAAAATCAGCAGCGGATAAGGATTTTTAAAAAAACTATTGGTTATCAATTTTAATGGGAAATAATATGAAAAATAAAATTACCTGATATCCTGCAA
Source organism: Burhinus oedicnemus (assembly GCA_008921705.1). Lineage (NCBI taxonomy): Eukaryota > Metazoa > Chordata > Aves > Charadriiformes > Burhinidae > Burhinus > Burhinus oedicnemus. The sequence goes on along the minus strand of VFFE01007128.1, from coordinate 3,579,682 downwards.
GAATTACTTTTCTTAGTGGGCCACTGCCATCCTTTCAATAGGTAGAATGTCTGAAATGCAATGAGTGCAAAACCAAAACATTTTCAAATTAAAAAACAAAAAAGACTAATAATTGTGCTGTACTATGGGGTAGAATTTCTAAGCATTGCTACTAAATGTAGAAAACAAATTGGATTGAGATCCTTAATTCCTTTTATTATTTTTTTAGGGGATGAAAAGCTTTATTAGAATTAAGCTCATCTGAAACTTATTATTCTTTCAGTATGCTAATTAATAGAGCAGGATCATGGATTTGTTAATTAAAATAAGATACCTCAGGGAAACTGAAATTAATTTTGATGTCCTAATAGAGTTACCATTATGTCATTAAATCTTGCGGATGTCTTATCCATTTCTCTTCTTTTTTTTCCCTCAAAAGGTGAAAAATGCTTTATTTAGTTTGAATTTAGAATTAAAATATTGAATGGTGACTTTCTGAAGATGTGGAGGAGAGCAGCTGATAATCTTGGAATAGTTGTAGCCCTCATGGGAGTGTCAGGACTGTTCACCTCGCACTCTAAATGAGCACAAAACTTCACCTCTGGGTCACTGGATCCGTGTTACTAGGGATTAACCTTGTAATCAGTGGCCTACTAGAGTAACTTAGTAATGTTGGCTTACATTTTCCAGAGAGAGACCTAGCAAAACTCAACCATCAGGCAGACATTGTAATGACTGCCAAAAATTTGTTGCACCTTAATAAAATGTCTTTCATAGATGGAAGGTGTCATCCGACAGCAAATACCGTGGTCAGCCGGGTACGTCCATGTCAGTGATTTAGTTTGTACAGAATTTTTTAAGGGAACCTCCTGGTCATCCCCACTTGCTGTGCTTAAGTGTAGTTTTGGAGCAGTCCCAGAGTGTGCAGACTGATTCCTGTTGGGTGAGACCAAATTGGAAGACGTGCTCCTGGAGCAGACCAAGAGCCACACAAGAACCAAGGCAAAACCCAGAGCCACCGAGCCTGGGTGAGTCCTCAGTGCCTGTCTCTTCTTTCTACAGGCCTGCTGCTGTTGCACTGCACTGTTGGCTAATGCGGACTTAGATCGGGCTGTCCAGATCTTACCTAGTGCCTTCACAAGTTGATGTGACAGTTGATGCAAATGTTGATTTCAATTTAAGTCGTTTTTACAGAAGGAAAAGCACCTAAAATATACTCAGTGTCTTCTGATACTCTGGTTTTCCACTACGCTTTCTTCCAATTTGGATGTTTCAGTGTAGAGAAAGGGAAAAGCCAGCAATGAGCCCATATGGCCAAGAAGGCCAATGGTATCCTGGGGTGCATTTGAAAACAGTGTGGCCATGTCCTGGTTTGAGGTAAAACAGGACCAATTTTGTTCAGTAACTTTACTTTTTAGCTAGGCCTCTTCTAACTGCTGAAATTAACAGCCTGTTGTGCAGAAACTGTTCGCTCTCAGAGTGATAAGACCCGTTTTTATAGTTGATGCCAAGGAATTGCTATAACAACCAAGGCCAGCCAACTTTGTGACTTACCCCATTGGAGGGTCAGAGGCAGAAAAGTGTAGAGGGGTCACACCTGTGGGGAGAAGTGGACAGGACAGGTGACCCAAACCTGACCAACAGGGTATTCCATCCCATCTGCCTCATGCTCAGTATAAAAGCTGAGGGATCAAAGGGTCAGTCTCTCTTTCTTCAATGGCCAGCATCCAAGGAGGACTCTGTCTGTTCATCCGCCTTTGATCCTGATCCTGAATCCAGTTCCCGTCCATCACTGAGTCCAGTCTGGGACTTCTCCAGTGCCTGCTGGTGACGTGATTGTCATCCTGGGAGCTTGATACTGTTTTGTATATATTTCATTATTTTCTTTTTATTATTTTATTATTAATATTTCATTAAATTAGTTTAGTTCCTTCTGAACTCTTAAGTCTCTCTTTTTTTCTCTCTCTCTTTCCTCCCTTTGGGAGCGGAGCAAGAGAGAGAGAGCATCTGTTGTTCCACCGGATTGGGCCAATTTGGCCCAAACCACAACAGGCCAGCAGGTCGAGGTGTTAAGAAGGATTTGGTTACATGTAAGGGAAGGCAAGATGCCGTTCTCTTACTGTTGAGCCTGAGTTTAATAAGCAAAAAGAGGTTGAGATGGTTTGTGAATTTCAGTTGAACTTGGCAAATGGTTTCAAGTCAAAATAAAAATAAAATCAGGTAAAATTCACTTCAGCTTCTCAAAATAGGTTAATCACAGCACTGTTTACTAAAATAAGCTGAAAAGAGGCATAAAACATCCAAGTGGTGTGCAGTGACAAGTGGTGTTCCTCAGGGGTCGGTACTGGGACCGGTACTATTTAACATCTTTGTGGGTGACATGGATGTTGGGACTGAGTGCACCTCAGCTAGTTTGCCGACGACACCAAGCTGTGTGGAGCCGTTAACATGCCGGAGGGAAGGACTGCCATCCAGAGGGACCTGGACAGGCTTGAGAGGTGAGCCTGTGCCAACCTCATGAAGTTCAATAAGGCCAAGTGCAAGGTCCTGCACATGGGTTGAGGCAATCCCATGCACAAATACAGGCTGGGCGGAGAGTGGATTGAGAGCAGCCCTGAGGAGAGGGACTTGGGGGTGTTGGTGGGTGAGAAGCTCAACATGAGCCGGCAATGTGCACTCACAGCCCAGAAGGCCAGCTGCATCCTGGGCTGCATCAAAAGAAGCATGGCCAGCAGCTTGAGGGAGGTGATTCTGCCCCTCTACTCTACTCTGGTGAGACCCCACCTGGAGTACTGCATCCAGCTCTGGAGCCCCCAGCATAAGAAGGACATTGACCTGTTGGAGAGGGTCCAGAAGAAAGCCATGAGGATGATCCGAGGGTTAGAGCACCTCTGCTATGAGGACAGGCTGAGAGAGTTGGGGTTGTTCAGCCTGGAGAAGAGAAGGCTCCAGCGAGACCTTAGAGCAGCCTTCCAGTATCTGAAAGGGACCTACAAGAAATCTGGAGAGGGACTTTTTACAAGGGTGTGTAGGGATAGGATGAGGAATAATGGCTCCAAGCTGGAAGAGGGTAGATTTAGGTTAGATCTCAGGAAGAAATTTTTCCCTCTGAGGGTGGTGAGGCACTGGAACAGGTTGCCCAGGGAAGCTGTGTAGGTCCCATCCCTGGAAGTGTTCAAAGCCAGGTTGGATGAGGCTTTAAGCAATCTGGTCTTGTGGGAGGTGTCCTTGCCCATGGCAAGGGGGTTGGAACTAAATGATCTTTAAGGTCCCCTCCACCCTAAACCATTCTATGATAAAATGTCTTTGTTTCAAATACACAGTTAAAGCCATGAACTTTATATGTATCTCCTTGCTCCTGCCACAGAGCTATAAAATTATTCTCTCTGACACTCAGACCCAATGAATATTAAAGGATATTTACCTGAAGCAGAATAGCTTCAGGATAGATTTAAAAGTTTCCCTCAGAGTGCTCATTAATTAGGGCAAATTCATTCAAAGGTGAGACACTAGTTTCAAAACGTCTTTGTGACCAATGAGAAGGTTTAGTATGTGGTTTGGTGCAAGAAACGTTCAGGTCCTGCATGCTGCTCCTTTCTGGCCTTATTTTTGCTTAAATCACATCGGTCTGCTTACATAAATCAACCTCTTCATGGTCACGCTTCCTCTGCTCTTATCCTAAAACCTGTTTAATATGATTCAAACATTTGGGTCTGGGGTTGAATTCAGTATTTTGGACTAATCATTTTATGCAGCTGTTTCAGAACTGCTAGGAAACCAGAATGTGCGTGAGGCAGTGCTCACCAGCAGTACCACAGCACCTCCACGTGCTGTGCTTTCATGAGAGCAAGATTTTATGGGTGATTTAAAAAAAAACACAAAACAACCAAACAAAAAACCTACACGACAAAAATCCACCCCCCAAAAACCCCTGACAAAATAGAAAACCAAACACCTCTCTCCCCAAAAAAACAACCAACCAAACAAAAGCCCCCCAAAGCCGCCTCCATCTACTGTGTCAAAATTGGGTATGGAAGCTGGTTTATGAATTTTGAATTGATTAATGTATTTTGCTAACATCTATATTTAAGCTCTGACCCATACCCATACTTGCTGGGGGGAGCGTTAACATTTCTGATACGTATTCAGTAGCCGTGTACCATTCCTAAATACAAGTGCCTGAAAGGTTTCTTTCTTGCTCTTACACAATCATTTTAAGATTGCTATTTTCATCCCATTTCTCCCAGTTCAGTTAAATGCAAAATAAAGAGCAGACCGCTGAAGAGCTGTTATTTTAAAGGCTGTATTTTTCTATTAATTCATGCACAACAGTCACCTTGTGGAATAGCTATGGTGAACCTCCCATCGACAGCCTGTTCCGTAGCGCCGTGTGCGACGCGTGTGCCATCGGCACAGGCAGCCGGTCAGCGCTGCCGGTGCCGGGTGCTGGCCGCAGTATTTCAACATGACTGCGGATGTCTTCGGAGAGGGAGGAGTTACCGTAGACACGAGCTGCAGCAAGATGCCTCACAAACCCAAGTTCAAGGTGAGATCCCTATCAGAGGGTAGCTTATTTAAGATTTTTTTTTTTTTTTCAGGGCAGAAAGCAAAACTGGGTAAAAATCTGTAACTTGGAGCTTCTTATTGCACAGGGTCACAGTCTGATACTTGCGCTTGTGCTCAGCATTTCTCCCTGCACTAAAGGCAAGTCTAGGAAAGGAAGGAAGGCTGTATGATTTCCTATTAAAGAAATGACAATAAAACCACATTTTAGTGCTGGTGACAAATGATATTTTGAGGAAAGGAAATATAAAATGGAAATGGGCATTAGTGATCGCCCCTGTTAGCAGCAGAGAAGCTCGGTGAGGTTTGGGGTGCATTTCAAGGGACCTGCACGCTGTCCTTACCCTGCCTGCTGGACGGCACAGCACAGCGCTGGCTGCTTGGACCTCAGGAAGGGCAGGTGGGGAGGAGCTGAGCTCTCTCGCATGGACTTGTCTAGACTGTGGGGACGAGGGGAGAGGCAGTCCCTGCTTGCCTGGGGGAGCCGATAGTAATACAGTGGGGAAAGGGCAGCGTCACCTTTTCCCTGCTGAGTACAAGGGTTTATCAGGCAGTTTTCCAAGCAGCAGAGAGCAGGACAGCTTTTCCTAATACTTTGAATTTTGTTGCTGTCTCCTGTTTTTCTCTTGGTGCCACTGACCACTAGCGAAGGTGGTTTTTGTGAAACCACTGCTATACTCTGGCTGTGGTGCCTGTAGAAAATAGAAGAGTGATTAAGGCTCCAGAAAAGCAGCACCTACGCTGAGCCATATGGTATCTTTGCTCTATTGATCCCACCTGGTTGACTAACACTATATGCTTTCTGGAGGAAAATCTGTGTTTTGGCTCTGTGCTCTCTAGGACAATGATGTTTTTGTCCATGGATAGGTTTGCTACAGGCTGCAGTAGTTTGTCTAATAACCATTAGCTACACTGACGTTTGTGCGTCAGCTTAGCAGGGATGGATCCCTGTGCTTTTGGAGAAGTGGTAGTTATAGAAAAGATACAATGTAACTTGCCTTTAAAGAAAAAAGGAAGGTCTAGTTCCTCCAGCCAAGCACTGCTTGCCCTGATCTGAATAGTGTTACTGATTCTAATGGATCCATGATAACTTGCATCTGCTGAGGATTTGCCCAGCACTCTTTATAAGCTTTACAGCATGGGATGGAATGAGTATATTTTATAGGTAGAGAGAATACATGTATGCACACTCAGTTTCCTTTTCATTTTTTTTAAATTTTATTTATACCTGTGACTGTTACAGATGTTCAGCACATTCATACAGAGGAAGGGAGCATGTTCAGACTCCTAATGACAGGGCAAATGTAGGCAGTGATCCCTGGGAGCCTTCTGCGAGGGACAAAGGCAGTGAGCTTGGTGTCTTGGCAAAATCCCGCTTTGGATGCTGCCGCTCTGCTTCCTGAAGTCCTTAACAGCTGGCCAGAAACAGCTGTACACAATTCTCTAAATGTTTGTCCTGATTTCTTGAGTAGTTTTTCCTGTGCATTTCTAAATAGCACCAAAGGATGGTTGCATCTGTGCCTGGACAAACATGATTAAGTCTTCTGCTCCTGAAGTCCTTAGTGAGGCTGCTTTTAATCATGGCTGGATTTTGACCAATATGTGAGTACTTATTCAATAAAAAAAAAAAGAAAAAGAAAAAGAAAAGGCTAAATATTCAGATTAAAGAAACTATTAAATACATAGTTTTGTTGGAAAAGACCTATGCCAATGCAAGACTACTGTTTACAAATCCTGCAGAAATGTATTGATGTAATCTACTAAAATGATTGCTTCAGAATAAAACAATAAGAATGGGGTAAGAGGGGACATCTTAAAGGATACAGAAAATTGTGAAAGAAATGGAAAAACATAAAATGTACTTCAAGCCAAGTTTTATATCGTTCTATTACCTATTTACTGCAATTTTGTAAATAATGCCAGAAAATTAGTTCTTTGGGGCAGAACTGCTTCACGGAAATGTTTATTTCATGAGTGGCAGGGTAACGAAACCTGGCTCCTGCAGATGGGTGGACCTGCCTGTGCCACTGTGGCAGCTCTTGCCTAGGAGCCCCTGCCACGGTGCCACCAGCTCCCAGCACCGCCAGGCTGTCCTGTCCCAGAGCCCGCAAACGCTGCGGGGATGGCTGGGACTGGTCTGGTGTGACAGGTACTGAGTACAGCACAGACAGGCTGCATCGGTGTCCCTCCAGGTCAGCAAGTGAGCTGCTTGGACTTCTCAGAAATACTTTTTATAAATGTTTGAAACATCATCTTTCAGCATATATGTGTGTTGTCTATTTTAGGCACATTTTTCTTACTGTACTACACTTGCTTTATGCATTGACAGAACTATTGGGATTTTTTTGTTTGTTTGATTTTTCTGGGAGCTAAAGTAAGTCTTTATTCATTTATAAAGGTAGGTGGATGCCATCTCATCTAATTTTTCATCTGTAATTTTCAAAGTTAGGTTTACTATATTTATCCAGAGCTTTCCCTTTCCTTTTTCTTCTTTGCTTAGGGTTTGTGTCTGGTCTCCAGGTTAGATCCCCTGCTCCAGAGCAGCACATTCTTGACAGGGAGAAAGGAAGCAAAAAGTGATTTCAAACTTCTTCCCAGTCCAGAAGGATTTATTTAGTGCCAGTTTTTCAGCAACCAAAGTTTTTGTTTGTGGGCTGCCTTCTCCCTTCACGTGGTTTTTCCGGGGGTGAGCACAGCAGGGACCGGCTGCTGGGTTGGGCTGCGTTGCCACTGCACCCAGAGACTTCTCAAGTGGGCAATGATAAACTCCTGGGAAGTTTCACATGGCCACATTTTTACATGTTCTATAGGTAGACCTGGGGCCTTTGCATGGACTACTATAGTTAACAAAAATCAGCTTCCATATATATATATTTTTTTAGAGGTGTTTTCTGTATTCTTCATTCAGAGTTCCTCAGCAGCATCTTCCTGAACTGTAAACTCTGGAATTAAATCTGCTCGGACATGCTCCTACTGACCATTTCAGATCAGTAGGACTTGCAGTAGCAGAGAATAGAAAATGGTCCCCAACACCTCACTCTGCTCTGCCAGGCTCTGTGCCTAGGCTCTGCCATTTTTGCAGCCATGCATCATATCTGTCTGCAGATCGCATGTGCGTGATGATCTCCATGGCGACTTGGGCACTTGAGGCAGAAATATGAGCTGGTAAGTCAAGGTTACCCTCTCTCCTCCTCCTTCTCCTCCTCCTTTCCTCTCAGTGCAATGCGGGTGATTACAAGTGTAACGTTGTGGTATGGACAGTGCTTGTTTGGAGCAAAGCACAGCCAATCTGTTTTAATTCTCCAAATCCAGTTTAAACTACTCACAGAGATCAGCAGAGCCCTGCATGGGAGGGGGGTGTGTGTGGGCTGGGGGGTACAAGATCATTTTCTGGGTCTGTGTGCAGGCATGACATCCCTTATAGGGGAGGATGATGCTACGCAGATGGAATAGTGAGAAATCCAAGGTAGCTTTTCTTGCTCTGTGCATGGGAAATGTTGACTGGGGGTCAGCCGTAGGGAAACACAGGTAATTAGCTCCTCTGTCTTTACTGGATACCCTGAAGAAATGGAAACATAAATATTGAATTACAAAGATAGAATTTGTATAGTCTCAGAATATATACATACATTATAAAGCAGAATTTTAGGTCTAATGTGTTCAGTTAGCCAGTGGGTACATTGAAGTTTTGCCTCTTTGTCTTCACAAAACACTTTTTCCTCTTTCCGTTGGTGCAAACGACTTGAAATGAATAGTGTTTTTCTTGTTTGTTAGCATCATCTCCCCCTGTTGTCCATCGACATAAAATGCAGTGTTCTGGAACATGAGAAAGGCAATACATTTCCTCCAGTTCTTTGTAAGCTGATATGAAGTAGACAGACACCTTCTGAAGTTTTGTGCATGCTGTGCTCTTTTTTTCTTTGCTGCAACAAGAAAAGCCTTTTCTTTTAACCTGGCTTCCTTTGAAGAAGTAGCTCAGGAAGCTTCATGGCCTCTCAAGGTAAGTGCATCTATAGTCTGTATTTTTAGATCATGTTTACAGAAAACTACAGTCTTGTACATTTCCAGCAATCAGCAGTCTGATGAAGTGAGAGTTTCAGGCTAAAACCACATCAGCCAAAGCACAGTTGTTTTGGCATCCTTTAATTTTTCAGCATTCAAGAGGCTTCTAAGGAGACTAAAATCTATACTAGAATGTTATTTGAATAAAATACGTTACAAAATGGTAGTATCTGCATTCAATCAGAAAATGTAGTGTTTGTATCTTTGTGCTTAAACCTGTCGGTTCAGAACGTGTGGGAAGAGCAGGTACTGAGCCAAGGGCACCACTATTTTTGCACACTTCTTTCCTATTCCACTTCGAAAATACCAAATCACCAAATGTTTTTCACTTTCAAAACCAGGCAGAGTCCTGATATAACCACATAAGAAAAAATAAATACCTGAAGAATAATTGAATTTAATCAGATTGCTCTTACCTGGATTCATCTTTGTCACGTATTGTCTTTTAGCTGCAGCCGGTTGGGTAGTGAGGGCTACAGGCAAACACTGCAGCATGCTGATCTAACAAGCCTTCTAAATTAATTTTGTCTGTGCTTTCAAATACTTAAACTAAGTAGATGGACACAAATCTGTTTTTTCTTAACACGAATGCAACCCCACAGAGGTCATCTTGTTGTGACGTGCAGAGGCAGAGGTCGGCCCAGGCAGTTTCAGCAATGTCTGTTTATGTTTGCCAAATGTTTGCTCCTCTTTTTTTTCCCCAAATAATACTCAAAACATTCTGCTCTTAGAGCACGAAAAGTTATACAGCAGCAACCAAGTTTTACAGCATTGTTGTACGCTTGGAATATACTTTTTTTTTTTTTTACCCTGAGGGATATGCATTTTGCTTACCTCTAGCCATATAAAAGAGATCTGGTTTTGTATATTTTTAATGCATGGTAGTTAACAGAAGCAGCAAAATAGTCATGTTGTGTAATATGGTTTTCATAATGAAAGAACTTGACAGTATACTTCTTTTAGAAACAAGTAACTCTACAAATTATGATTGTACAGAATGCTCACTGTATCATATGGTAACCTTTAAGTTTTCCCATACCATAAATGATCTGGGAAACATCCACAAAAATAGACAAAGTGTCAGAGTAGCTCGGATCGTCATCAATATTTAATGTATTTACTGTTTGATTTTTGTATAGCTTAAAATTTGACAGGTAGAGCTGCAATTTGTTGTCTTTTTTTCTCTTTGTTATTCGAGAATAACACTAACACTCGGCCACTTCATGGCATTTCATGTAACAACAAGTTACGGCAGTAACAGAACCCTGAGAGGTAAAATGATGCAGAAGAGCATATAAAATATTTATTACCCAGTTATACATTTTTAAAAGCCAGCTACGAATTCAAAGGGGTTACTTCTTCCTGTGGTCTCAGACTTTGAAAGAAAGCAGTGGCTGCAAAGATAAATTAAGATCAAAATATGATTAAACGATGAATCGGCCATAGTGAGTTCAAATAATGCTAAAGAATCTCATTTAAACCCACAACAGCAAAAGAGAGCTTCAGACCTAGAGCCAAAATTCCTTCTGGACCTCAAACCCCATCGTGCCTAAGTATTGTCACACATGAGATAAAAATGATCAGTCTGAGGGCTGCTTTACTGCTGAAGTGCAGGAGCTGAGCTTAATTCGAGGATTTACCATTAATATGCGGAGAGCTTCAGCTAGCTCTTTCTTGTTCCGGCAGAGCCAGTGTTACTGAAGGCTGCGGAAAGGTGCTCGTAGTAAAACCAGTGGGAGTTTGTTGAGAATCAAACGGCTCAGGTGATCGCTGCACCGTGGGAGACGGTGCCTGTGCCTGTGAAGGGGTGCGGGCGTACAGGTGCCTGTAACAGTAAATATTCTCCTTACCTTCGCAGCACTAGCCAAGGTAACCATCACCGTGTCCTAAAGGACATGTTTGCAATAGCAACCAGAACACACAGCTTAACGATATCTGATCTTTTCATTAAGATGATAATGAATAATACACTGGAAGAGGCTGTGTAGACTTTGGTACCAGGGTTGTAAATCCAGCTTGGGGAATCTGAGATCCCTGGAAAGGTTATCTCTAATTAAGAGGAAAATATGCATGCCCTCAAGATGTTAGAAAGCATCTTGCCAGAAGCAAGCCCTCAGCAGCTCAGTGTACATTAGCACGCAGGGCTGAGCAGCCTGTGCTGAGGAGCTTGTGGCCACCCTGTGTGTGAGTCCAGACCAGCTCCAGCCTTGTCCCACCGACCAAGCGCTCACAAGCCGTCAGAGCGGATTAAGTGCCCTTCAAGACCACATCTCCTGGTTTAGCTTTACCTACAGTGATTCCAGTTTGCATACTCTAAGACTGTTTTATCAAGTGAATCAGAGTGCTCGAAGTGTGGGACCACTGGAAGATTAATTTCAAATCTTCACACCTGATCTGAACTAAAATGCTGATACAGTCACAGGCAGAATGTGACATTATTGTTCCAGTTTTGATCCAAGCAGTTAGCTGCTGTTTATTCCTCTTAGTTTCTGATTTTTTTTTTCTTCTTTTTTCTGCAGAATCTCAGGGACGAACCAGCTCAATCTTTAAGGATTACCTCCCTGGTTCTTCTGACCTTCCTGAACAAAATAAGCCTGTGGAACCAACAAGCCTCTGGAAGCAAACATCACACACTCATAACTTGCCACCTGGTCTGGAGTACCTGAACCAGGTCCTGAATCTTTCCAAATGATAGAATTGTTTTGTTTTCCTCGTAGATTTCTTTGATACCTTGGGAAACGAGGTTGTTTGGGTTTTTTCTCAGGGAGGGCATGTGGAGATGGAAAGGCTTTTTTTTATTTGATATTACTATGAAATAAGGAACGTAGGAATGACAAGCCCTTCCTTCGTTGCTGCCATTCATTTCTACAGAAATCCATTTGTTGTGCATGCAGCTCTCCTTGCACCAAAACCATGGTTTTCTTCCTTTTTCTAGGTCATAGTATTACCCCTCTCATTGTCCCCCCAGTTTCCTTCCAGCTCCTTAAGAGCTCACTTTCAGGGAAATGGCTATCAAATTCCTGTTGACCTCAAAAAGACTGTAACAGGCAGTGTGTGAGAGAATTGTCACCTCCTTATAACCCATCCTTTGAGGAACATGAAGGTCTTCTGAGCAAATTCCTTCTGCCAAGGACAGTGCGCTCCAGGTTAGAGGTAAGGTCCTGGGAAGGCAAGCTCCCATGGTGACAGCTTTGTGAGCGTAAGCCTGGGTGGCTACAAACCCTCACTCGCTCTGTGCTGGGTCGTGGGGCAGGAGAGAGCTAGTGCCCGAGAGAGGGAAGTGCTGCAAATGGAAGCAGACGAGTAGGTCCCAGGCAGGGAGGGAAAGGCAATGCTAAAGTCTTCTCAGTCCTACTGCTAAACCTGTAGCCGTCTATCTCGCTCTGTGAAACCTCTGGGGTCCCGGAGCTCAGACCAGTGATGATCTGCAGCTCTGCTCCAGAAGTGTCATCTCCTCCTGCATTTTTTTACTTGGAGGGTCACTGCTGCTGCTGCCGCGTTGACACTGACTCCAGTTTGCATTTCACATGTGGCTGGATTCTGGTATTCCTTTATGTGAGCTCAGCAGCACTCTGTACACCCTGCCTGGTGTGGGCAGGGACAGAATCAGGCCCCCAGCGTAGTCAGGTTGTGATTCTGATACATGTGCTTATGCTGTGTTTGTATTTCGGTGGTGCTGGGAAATCTTTATTTCACTCGAGGTCTGTATTTTAGATACATATTTCTGTTAGTTTTGTACGGAAGCAGAAATTGAATTTATTTTATATTTGGAGCTAAGTACCTAGATAGCTAATGAAACTGGGAGACCCTTCAGAAACGATCTTTCATGTGGAGTTATGATTTTCATTTCATGGTGCCCATGCACAAAATGATATGTGTTGTCAATTACATGAGCATTTGCTCACAGACTGTGGGAGCTGCATTTTTTAGTCTAAAAGTGATTGCGATAGTAAATACTTGGCAGGTGACATATTCAGTCTCCTGTAGGAACATGAATTATACCTCAGCTTTACCCATCCAATGTGGGCAAGCAAATTCTATTACTCCATTTTACAGAAGCTTTACATCTGACATAAAGACAAAAGAGCAAGTGGCTGTCAGAACTATAACTAGAACTCAAGACTTCATTCATGCTTGTTCTCTGCCCAATAAGCATGTGTCTGCTGCAGCCCTCGCTAATTATTTTCAATTTTCTTGGCAGTCTGAAAGTGGAAAGCATGTGTGCAATGCTGATTATCGGCATATACCCACAGCTCGAGTTCCCCTGCGTTGCAGAACATTTTGGTGTGCGATGCTGAAGTCGCACTGGCTGTGTGACTAATGAAACAAGCTCATACGGGATAGACTGCAGCAGAAAGGAGAGGCGACCAGCAGGGAGAGGGCTGCCTGCAGAATGAATGTGGGATTCACAGCTGCTGGGGTGATCCCTTGGGATTTATCCTGATGGACTAAAAGATTTTCACATAATGAAATTCTCAAATGAATGAAGATGTTTCTAGCAGAACTGGGAATTTTTGATGCCGTGGGGAAGACTGGAATACTGTGGCTGCTTCTGGTTGTGTGTGTATTGGGGAAAGGCGGGTCCAAATTTAAATAGGCACAGACTGGTGCTACTGGAAGGACACGGGGAATAGACAACCTGCTTTAAAGCAAGACTGCGAGTGTTTCATTTTTAGATTAACAAAATGCTACCAGAGAGGGAACTGTGACAGCTCTCACCCCTAGAAGACTAAACCACCTGTGGGAAAAAGAGGCATTTAATTTATAGAATGATAATACCAGAGGAAAGATTGTATAGAAAGTGGTTGTGAATAAATGCAGGATAAAAAACAGAAATGAGATTCTGGGATTATCTCCAGCAGGAGCGGGGAAGATATCTGGATAGATTTGAGAAAGCTGCATATATTTCTTAATAAGACCATGACATGGTTGACTCTGAAACAAGGATCCAAATTTAGTGAATCTCAGAGAGATCCGTACGGTCTTATTCGAAACAGCAACTCAAGGACACAGCATATAGTATTGGATGAGAGGAAAAGAAATGATCTGTTGTGTACATTAAGGCCAGACAGCAATATTTCACTCTGCAAATACCCACCCGGAGTCAGTCAGGCTGAGGAGCAATTTGCTCAGCTGTTCAAGGTGTACCAGAGAAGGGCAATAAACTGCTTCTGCTCTGGCAAACTGATACCATGCTTTCTGTCATTATCACAAAAGTGACACTCTTTAAACAATTTCCTCCAAAACAAGTTACCCAAACCTCACTGTTATCTTCTAGATCACAGCCATAGTTCCAGGCATCGGCCAGTGCCCATCACAAAAATCAAGTGAACCTTTGCCCATAGCAGGAACAGGCAGATGAGACCTTGGAGAAGAATTTTCCAAGTAGCTCAATAGCATGTTCTGCCACCATTTGGGCTTAACCAATTTTGTAAGAAGCTTCATGGTTTATACTTGGTTAGGCTGATCAGATGTAAATTTAATGCCCACAAAACTGAATACTGAGAATTAGCTGTGTAGAAGGAATTTTAACACATCTGAGCTCAAGAAGACTCAGACCCTTGAAAACAAAAGGGCTTTAGATTCTTTCAAATACAAATGCAGAATTCCCGTAATCCACAAGTGCCCCTATAAAAGATGCACAGGAACAGCTGCCTTGCAGAAACCAGTGAAAAGCAAAACAAGCAAGCCGAGCAAGTGATACTGCCGCGTTGTCTCAACATTGTTTATATATTGTACGCAATAAACCAATACGCAGACCAAAATCACTGAAAGCTTTTAACTGCTTAGGCTCATTGATTTTCTTTCCCCTGTGAAAGTCTATGTAGGGCAAAGAAATCTGTATTAAAATCAATGCTAAAATATTAAAACAGCCCTGCCACCTTTAACTTGTTTGTTCTTTTTTCATCAGCAGAGCACTTCCCGTGAGCTCCAAGAGTTCACATATCTCATGAAATCTAAACTATAAACAACTAAGATTCTCGGGACAAAATTTTTAAGTCCAAATATTTTTTTATTATTTCAGTTACTGGCATGCACATTTCAGAGATTAATGAAAGGGGTAAAGAAGTTTATCTTTTACCAGCTTTTCTTTGCAGCCTGAACTAGCTGCAGATGACAACTAGAACTGACAAATGGCTGCAACAGTTTGAATATCTACCAGGCAAGATTTATCAATTGTAAAATATACGGGTGCTGGAAAGATGTGACATGCTGGTCTCGGAAGGTTGTTGTGTGCTTTCTGTCTGCAGCTGTGAGTAATGGCAGAATCCTGTGTCAAGTGTTTGCCCATCAAGAATTTAAGGAAAAGAAATTAGCAAAGCCTAAACTATCACATAAGAGGCATAAAAAGTCACATAAAACTGAAAGGTAGACTGAAATTAAGTCTTGCTGGTTTTATAATACTAATGACTGTTCTCTAAAAAAGAGTGATGTTGGAGGGATGATAAGCACAGAAGAGCTGGGTATCATGGCAAACAGCTTTCCTCCTGCATTTGTAACCAGCTCACAGAGGAAGACAGTTTCAGCCAGCCGAGGGTTTCTCTGGGGAGCTGTTGTTTCGCTCATTCTGGCACCCCGGCATGACCGTTAGCCAGATTTAGGGTTCAGAACATCCAGTGCTTGAAACTGGGGCATTAAAGCTCGTGTGTGCCATTGTTGGCATCACTGGCTAGTCCTGCTGGACTGCTCTAGCGGGGCCCTGTGGCACGTGGCTACAGCACCTTTTGAGCTTGAGCCCAAACTCATTCACTCTTGCAAGCACCATGGTGCCCAGCACTACCCTGAGCCTTTGGGGCAAGGGCCTTCCCCTCTGCCAAGACTAAGAGGGAGGAACAGGAGTGAGAAGTGGGTCCTGCTTCTCACATGCATCTTTCTGTTGCTGTTGGCTTCCTCATTCCCAGTGAAGGTTATTTTTCTTCAAACATGTGGGTGGATTACCTGACCACAGCATCCAATGTCATGCTCTTCAGTCATCATTTCAGAGGGATGTCTGAAGTGTGACTTGAGATGCTCCTAGGGCACCCAGCTTCTGCATCTCTGGAAGGAAAGAAATCCTAATAACAAGGAGATGAGCAATAAAAATAGACAGGTGATCACTGGCAGCCCCAGACCTTTCCAACATCCACCACTGTGTTTATTTTTTTTTTAAACAGCTGGACCGGATAATTATTCATCAGCAGGTGGAACTTCTTGAAGGTATGGTGCAATCCTTGTCACTCTTTAACAGTGCTGGTACACAGATGTCTTCAAAAGGCTTCCAAGTCTTTCCCTCACCTTGTTAAAGGCATTGAGAAGCCTCCTGCCGACCTTGCATCAGGCCTGTAATGCGGCATTAGTGTGGTGAAAGCTCACTTTCTTTATGCCTTTTCTGCAGCAAACCAGTGAGGAGAGAAAGATTACAGTGAGTAATCTCTACACCAGTCCTAAAGTCTCTCCCTCAGACACCTCCTCCTCCAAGTTATTAAGTTTAACCACCTTTCCAATCCATGGAAAAATATACTATCTTTAACAGTAATTAACATGCTGGGAGAAACAGAGCAAATAAAGAAAGTAAGGTCAGAAGACACAAAATGAAGCATAATAGTTTTTATTTACATAGTTCCTCAGAATTTCAAAGTACTGAACAAGTACTAAGTTCTGCAAGTAGAGCATTTTTTAATGTATTTCTTTCATTCAAAATATTGTTGGCCTGATTCTTGGACATCTCACTGAGTGGAAGTTTTGTCTTTGGAGCAGGGCAGACTCATGTTGTTACTTTTCACAGATGATAAAGCAAGAAAAAGCCCAAACCAAACCTCAGGATCTGAATTCTGTTTTGTGATAGGTACTTCAGCGTTCAGCAAATCAAAGTCTTTGAACTAAATGTTCCTTCAAAATACAGACCTGACATTATTATTTCCTTGTAATTGTATATTATCTTTGTGTCATTTCAAAACAATTTTTTAAACAGTCTCCGTTCCATAGATTTTTAGTATCTATACTATAGAGAAGACTGGAACTATAAGCTTGTACGCAAAGCTGAATTTGGTGAGTCTTCGTAAAGGCTAACTCTAATTCGAACATTATATTAAGGTAACGTACTACCTGTTTTGCTTTCTTAGCCATACTTGGCACAGAGACCTCCAGCAAATACGAGATAAAAAACCATTTGGGACAAAGAGTTTACTTTGCAGTGGAAGAAAACGGTTGCTTTGATCGTAACTTGTGTTCGCCTATAAGGTCTTTCACCATAAGGATTGCTGATAACACGGGCCGAGAAGTGATTAGAGTGAACAGACCCTTAAGATGCAACAGCTGTTGGTTCCCCTGCTTCCTTCAAGAGGTGAGTGCATCCTAACTGCCTTTTGCCTGAGCATCTCGCTGTAGGTGCACAACATTAATGAAGCCTCGTGCTACCTCTGTGAGGATGGCGGGAAGGAATTCACACCCACCTCTCAGCCCGGGGGACTGCATGGAAGCCTTCGTTTAGAAGTAAATATTGATAAACAAGACCACTTCATGGCTTATATTGCCTATATTGCCAGCTTGCCTCCCGCCTTTCATGGGACCTTACTCTACTGACATCCCAAATAAAGCCTCTGTATCTGATGATACAGGTGTCTCCTCAGTTAGGGAACACCCTAAAAGGCTGCTTGCCCTGACACAGACTAACACCCGTTAGTGCTACAGATGGAAACCACCCGCTGTACTCCCAGAGGGTGAAGGATGGAAAATCCCTGGGGGCCATTAGAGGGTGTGGATACTCTGCCTCTTCAAGGCCACAGATCTCTGGGAAATTGCAGCTGCCTTGAGTGAAAAATGCAGATCCTACAGCATATCAGATTTTTTCTCCTTATTTCTGACTCTCCTTTATTCAGACATCTTTCTTGTTTTACAAAAACGTTTTACAGGTTAACTCCTCTACCTGCTTTCTCAGTACTGCATCAGGATTTATATAAAAAAAAAAAGGGTCCTTTGGTAGCACAGCTACTGTATAAAAAAGCTTATAGGATACTCACTGATTACAATAACAAAAACTTTTCACAGCACATGGGTTTTATCAAATCGTATATGTAAGATGTTAGCTTCTGGTGCAGATTTTGAGCTTCATATTGTCCGCTATATTTAAAAACACCATTAGACAGCTTTGTAATATCCAGCTCAGAGTTTGGCAAAACTATACATAATTATATTCAATAAATAAATGTTTTGTCATTCTATAAACAATACACTATTATGGACAAATATACTAAGGTAAAACTAGTTTATTTTTGTTTTCTTTTGTTTACTAGTTAGAAGTTCAGTCCCCACCAGGTACGATAGCTGGGTACGTTGTACAGAACTGGGACCCTTTTCTGCCAAAGTTTACTATACAGAATGAAAGTAAAGAAGATGTACTAAAAATAATTGGCCCGTACGCAACTTGTGGCTGTTTTGAAGATGTTGACTTTGAGGTATGTTTCTTATGAGTGTTAAGAATTTTAAAGTTTTACGACTTTGAATAAATTTCTCACTCAAAACCCCTGTTGTTCTACCCTTCAAAATATTATGTACGGTGCTATAACTATGGAACAGAAGTACAAGAATGTGTATTGGAGTTCCTAACTTGTACACTCAGATTCCTACAGATGTTTTCTGGACAGGAGTGACAATTCCTTCAAGGAAATAAACATGTCGCTAAGTGAAATCCTGGTCCTCTGCAGTCCATGAGCACTCAGCTGTTGATTTTGATAGGCTCAGGGTTTCATCCCACGTATATTCACTGTAACCTGACACATAGTTCCTTGAAGCCTGTGGCATTGAATCTCCTGCCTTCATTACTCTCAGACGGAGATAAATAGGCAGGGTTACTGTCCAATACTGTCTACATCCATTTGACAACATTAACCAGGAGAAAAATAATTCTGAGGAGCCATTGAGATATCTAAGGGATGAGATGGAGAATGGGAGATACTTCAAGAAACCCTGGAGAGTTTTCTGATGCGAACAAAGCATTTTGCCTTAGTTAAGGAATCATAGGAGAGCTTGTGTGTTGATCAATTCGTTAGCCAAATCGGAAGACTTCAGTGGGTACTGTCTGAAACTTCAGTATACTGTGAGAAACATGCAGATGGCTACATAATTGAGAACATATCTGTTAGTTGTAGGGCACAGTGGTCCACGGCAACGGTACTGCTGTGACTTGGAACATACCAGAAACACAAGACGGGGAAAAAAAAAATTCCTTGTTAAAGAAGAGCAAAAGTGATACAAACTTTCACAATTGCTTTCCTCCACTTTTCTGTCATCTCTAAAGATGCTGATGTTTCCAAACTTGAGACCCTTTCTTGTGTGTCACTCCTAAAGGCAAATCTGACAGTAAAAGAGCATCTCAATGGTAAGAATAAAAGAACCACCTGACAACTATAGCATACTCCGTGTGTCGGGGCACAGTCATTAATTCTGTGGAGATAAAATCAGTGTGTATTTGACTTATTTACATTTATGTGTATTCCTATTTTTGACTTGTGCAGGTAAAAGCTCTCAATGAGATGTCAACGATTGGCAAAATTTCCAAGTACTGGTCTGGATTTGTAAACAATGTCTTTACCAACACAGCCAACTTTGGGATCCAGGTCCCTGTAGATCTTGATGTAAGAATCAAGGCAGTAATGATTGGTGCTTGTTTCCTCATTGTAAGTATGCAAATGCAAGAGGTAGACCTATAGAGGTGGGCAGACTGGGACCAAAGGGGCCTTTGCTATCAGCTGTGATCCTACAAAGGCATAAGTGCAGTGGAAAGCCAAATCAGCTACCTAAAAGATAAGTTAACAGAAACCCTTTTAATTTTTATGGCTGCTTTTGTTTTTTTCTTATTTGCTGAGCATCGTTAGGTTCCTAACGTTTTTGTTTATTAAACTGTTTCAATAGTATTCCACATGTAATTCAATACCTTATATGGCAAGCTCAAATATCACTGTGCATGTCAAACCTACCAGACTCTTCCCAAACCCTTTATCTGTTGTGTTTGAACGGGTATATGAACCAAAACAAAAGTTATGTTATTTCTAATGATAACTTCAAACGGTGAGTGCCACTTCAATTGTTGTGTTGAGTGTTGCATGTTAGACCATCAGGTCATATGAAATTTCCTACAAAAATTCCCTTGTAAAGATGATCACAAGAGAACAATTAAATGAAAAAGAGAATACTTACTGCTAGGAGTAAGGATGGAGTTAAGATGCATGTTTTCTAGAATTACAAATTGATATTTGCTGTGTATGTCTTTTGTCAACACTAATTTGTTAATATTAACATGCAGTGGTTTCAAAATTGTCTGCGATACATCAGAGAATATAAAACAAAAGGACAAAACTATTTAAATTACTCACTGGGAATCGTTTGCTTTAAAATAGCAAAAACTATTCAGATATTTTACTTTTATATTAGGTTAGAAATGTAACTCTCATGACACTTAAGATTTTTGGATTGTCTCCTCCAAAACTCCTGTTGCTCATTGGCAGAGTAATAGAAAATGATTGACTAATCTAATTACTTTATGTAAAAAAAGCCTACAAGTAAGCCTTTTGATAGTAAATGTTGCATTTTTGTACCTTCCTTACCGTTCACAGTTTGTTTATTTGTAGGACTTAATGTTCTTTGAAAACTCTTTGGATGGATTATAACAAGATGACAGAAACAATAAAATATGCAGAATGTGTTTCAGTAAGTAAAAATGAAAATAAATTGATCTTCTTGCTTTGAAGACTCATATGTTAGATACTTTCTAATTCTTTTTCATTTTCTTCCAGAAATCCCTTGAGCTTTGGACATGATTTTGAACTGCACAAATCCTTGTTCCTTATAGGAAAAGAAAGGGAGCTAATGTTGATGTTTATTAAAATATGTCTCATGTAAATAATAATTTCCCACTTACGTTTTATGTGCGTTGTAGCTAAACACATACTTTTCACACAGAGCGCTGTTGCTTTGGAGCAATGCTATTCCCTTCTTTCTCTTTTGATGTTCCTGCATGGGAAATCATGAAAGATTAGATGAAGGCTTGCAGCGTCACTGATGAAAGTCTATGTTTAGAGAAGCTTTTGATGTTTTGCTAGTGCTGGTACCAGTTACTAACCACATGAGGGTGTGTTCCGGGGGTTTTGCTATTTCATAATTGTAGAAGTAATTTTCTGATTTGTTATTTAATTAATAGTAACAAACTGAGATTGAAAGTAACAAGTATAAAGACATCACCCGATGTGAAGTTCAAGATGTTATCTGTTTCAGTGACTCGAAATGAGGGAAGCGATGTTTTCTAGTAAATTAATTTTATGGCAAAGATTTGTTTAATGAGTGGCAGCCAGAAATTAGGCTTCCAGTACTAGACTTGGGAACATAAGCTCTATTCAGAAAATCTGGTGTTCCACTGCTTTGGTTGAACACAGGCCATAAGGTTTGAGAGATGGTCCTCTAGGTGCTAGAGGCGCACAGGTCACTTCACATTTGACCTGTCTAGTGTTAAGGATCCTTGCTCCCGTCCACTCAAGAATTTCCTTAAAAGGTTTGTTCCTCTTAATAATATCTGGTGGTTGATAACTCTTCATTCACCCTTTCCCTAGAACAGAATTATTCTTTTCCTTTGGGAAGCTCAGGTATTTTCTATGATAGGACTGTGCAATAGGAGCTTTTTCTATTTCAGATAGCAGTTTTACATAGCTGTTCATTCCTGCAGTCACACCTTAGCATACTGTTCCCAAACATTCCTGCCAACAGGCTTTTACTAATACAAGCTTCCTTTGTAGGAACACCCATGATATATAGGCAAGACATAAACAGAAAAATTTTTTTGCAAAATATTTGCTGTATGAACTTGCTTACGTCTCTCTTAAAAACTCCAATGAGTCCTGAAGAAGCAAACCAGTACCATACAACACTGATGGTAAAAGCAAATGCTATCGTAGTCACCGGTCAGGTTTCCCAGCGAAACATTTTACAAATCACTGTGAATGTTGGATTTTTTTTTTAGCATGAACTAGTAACTCAATTCTTGCAAATAACCAACGCATCAACGGAAAGGAGAGGAGATAATGAATAATTCATAAAAATGAAAAAGAGCTAAATTTATCAGGTGATTAAGTCTCAACAAATATTTAGACTAATTTTAAATTAATGTTCATGGATATGAATTCAAACACAGTGAAATCAGGAAGTTGCAACTAATGTTCCCATAGTGAAATTACCTCAGGAATGCTTATAGATTTAAACAGTATGTTTTAGATTATATACCACACTTAGGTATTTATACAGATTTACATATGTCTTGAAAATAATTGTGGTTAACAAGCTCTGACAATCATCATTATCTGTTAACCGTTTCATTACTGGCTCTCGCTGCGACTCCTAGCAGCGCAATCAGGCTGCAATCCGCATAAGTTAGGAACTCCCAGGGAGCCATTGCCATCACCTTTCCCAGGAGGAAGCACCCTCTGCAGTAGCTGTGAGCTTCGTGGGCAAGAAGCTCCCTCGTGTGGAAATGTGTAGTTTTGCAGAAGAACACAGGTGACTGGTGCCAATTTGCTACTCTCAGTAGTTTCACGTTGACGTCATTCTATTGAATGCAGTCCTGTCACTCCCGACTTTAATGCAGATTGAGAAAGAGAGCCAGATTTTTATATTAACTTCTCTCTTTAAATCCCTTTGACACCTTAGACAGAGGTGACTATTGTAGCCAACAGTCTTGGGTCTCGTGCAAAACCACGTTCTTGCACTTTTGTTGAGTTGTGCGTGGCTGAACGCCCGGCTGGGTGCCGTGCCCGGTGAGATCCGCAGGCTCCCCGCCTCCCCTGCCCGCTGCCGCTCTTCCTCTGCCATTGCCAGCCACCTTCTGACCCCTAACGAGCCAAAGACATCTTTGCAGCAAATGTGTCCAACCACCGTTGAAGTAAATACAAAATAGAGTCTTATTTACCTGCAGGGCTGAATTTGGCCATGAATGTCCACACATACACCTTATAGGTAAGCAATATATGCATACATTTTTTTTATAGATTGCAACCAGATGATAGTACTGTATTTCTTGCACTTAGTGACTTCATTGCCATTGAGTGTGCTGGTACAACTTTTCTTTCTTTAAGTGTAATGCTTGCGTATGTGTACGAGTATGTTTGAATGCCTCTGTTCATACCCAGCAGCAGGTTCTGGAACACACAGGAACAGGTTCAGTCCCTGGATAAAACAAAGCACTGGGGCTGGGATAGCTGTTGCTGGCTAGAACTTCCGCAGCAGCCTGCTTGACCTTGGGCCCGCCCTTCAGGCTCCTGGTAGAAATTCCGTGCCAATGCCAGCACTGTTTCAGCTGAAAACTCCTTCTTCTAAACCACCGCTGCCGTATGAGGGCAGGTATTTATCCTCAGCAAAGATGATGGAGTTCTGCATGGTATTACTAAAGAAAAGCTAATGTGTACTAAGATTTTAAAAACCTGCAGCTCTAATTAGTAACTCCTTCTTATTAATAGCGATGTGTTTCACATTATGGGAGCTACACGTGCTCTTTACAAATCTCACCTTTCACGATTCCCCCAAGGGCTAGGAGTGCCTCTCCAAAGGAGAATTCAGTGTTCCCCAAAGGGGGACAGATACTCCCTAAGGCAGACTTGTGTCCCGAACATCTTCTAGAAAGAAACATGACTGTTCTAATGAAACAGAAATTTTACTTAATCCAGCCAAGCAAATAGTTTCACACTTGATCACTAGCCAAATTGTAAAGCTGTGTAGTACATAATTCTTCCGTTCAGTAGATGGCAGCAACAGCTCATTATTACAATATTTAGCTTTCCACAGATCACAAGATGTACCCAGGATGCTGATCAAAGATCAACATACCTTTAACCTCTAATTGATATCTACCCTTAACTGGAGGATTTTTTTTTTTTTGTCTGATACTAAATTTGTGTCACATGATGCTGGGTTATCTTTATTGCCTGCAACTTACAGCTGAACTATTGGTGACTGATATTTTATGAGACCTGGTAGATGTATGGGCAGAATCCAGTCTACCACAAAGTGAGCTCTTCTGGTCAGCCCAAAACCTATTTTTTGCACCTGGAGCATCTCTCCAGCTTCCACAGGTGGACAGAGGAGAAGCCCCAGCCCCAAAAAATTTCCTACCTTCTGCAGAAACAGAAAGTGCTGTGTCTAAAGGAGATTGCTTTGTGGTGGGGTCCCTAGAAACGTGGCAAATTTTGATGGGTAAAATAACTTTGCCCCCATGTCATGTCATTGTGGTCCATCACTATATGCTGTCCTGGGGCAGAGGAATGGAATGCCCCTGTACTGCCACAAACCCAGATGACACCAGTACCTGGGAAGGAGCTGGTTTGTCCATGGGAAGGTCAACCACTTTTTGTAAGAGAGTGGCCACACAGCATCTCTGTAAGTCCTGAGATCTTTTGGTCATCTAATAATTTGGTGGATGTGAAAGTACTTCTCTTTGTAGACTTTGACGTGCATATTGAAAAAATCTCTTTTTGTTTCAATCGGGTTAGTTGTTTTAGGATTAGACAAACCTAGAAATGATCCAAAATACACATTTTCTAATGGAGTTGTCTAAGTGGTACCTGTTTGGAGACAAAAAAAAATATGCAATTTCCTCCTCCTGACTTTCTTCTTTGTTGAATTGATTTCTTCTCAATTAGAACAGTATATTCTATGTTAGAATGATGCATACTAGTTTAATTCAAAGATCAGCTTTAGGTTTTTAAATGTGCTTTTTTCTTCCCATAGGGGGCAAAAAAGACCTTAGGTCCTTAGGGAAAATTGCCGCATATCCTGTGAAATGAGATTTGTTATTTTTTTTCTGGAATCCTCAATGTTTTTCTAAACTTGATCCCTCTTAGGAATAGCTTCCTTAATGCCAAATCGTTATTGAAGTCCTCTATTAACACCTGCCATGAGACAACAGTGTATTCATGATTTGTCAGCATTTTATTACTTCACTCCTCTGAACTGAAGTCAATAAAACAATTTTTAGGAGATCAATACCTACTTTTTGGAGCGAGACAGCCCAGGCCAGATACAACTTCCTGCTTTCTTTCTGTATTGTCAGCAGTATGCTTACAAAAGCCCACTAACGTCTTACAAAAGAAAGGTCAGAAGGACAGAGACTGATGTGTGCCCAGTGACTTGCCCCCAAAGTGTGTTTGCTCCCTTATCCCAAATGACAGTGAATTCCTGCCATTGTGAAAAGGAGACCTGCAGGTGACCTCACATTGTTGTGTATCTCCTAGATTGCCATTGACAATTCACCTCAATTCACAATTAGGTCTTATTCTCCCATTTCTCTTTGCAAAAACAATACAGAGACTTCTCACCCCTGCTCTCACTTTCATTTTCTTCTGGCAGAGACGTACAACATAGTTATTACAGCATTGCTGCAGGAATCCGAGTCCTGACCTCATCTGACTTGACACCCAGCTGACCTACTTGAAAGCTAGAGATTTCATATTAAACCTCAAGCATTAATGTACACAGGACTGTTCAAGCCAATGAACCTCAGGTCTCACTGGTTATTGAGAAGGCACGCAGTGAAGTTCATGTTGACCGACTATGTTTCCAGTATGGAGTCCTGGGGTCAGCTGTGAAGCCGTGCAGCACTGGTACTTAGGCGGCTGGTTTGTCAGTCTTGGCTTTGAAATAAATTTACTTTACCGTATTGCACAGATTAAATCAGTCTCCTCCTTTTAACATCCTCATTCATGAGGAATAAATAAGTTAGGCAATCTTGTATAGATCCAAATTCAGTGTTTTCGCAGGCTGCGGGTTCAGTTCTGCATACTTCTTATTACGTGGGCTCTGGCACAGAATAGCTCCTAAAATCTGGATATTGGCAAGCAGATAAGCACGGAGGCTGCTCGTATGCTTAAAGATAAATGAGCACTTTGTGTACTCTTATTTCTAAAGAACACAGCACCTCCCAGGTTTAATCCTCAACTAACTATGTAATAAAAAATGTTGATGAGAACTCCTGAGTTCTCACATAAAATCCTAATTGGGAGGAAAGTCCCCACTTACTTGAGTGACCTTGTTGACTCTGCTTGTTGTTTATCTAAAGCAGGAGTACTTCGCATAAAGGTTAATAGATTAGGCTTAGCGTGCAATAAAATAAAACAGTATTATGGAAACACACAGGAGAGAACCAAGAGCCACAGGGTGGCACCGTGAAAGCCGTGTGGCCTCACAGCCATCCCAGGGCTGGGGCATCCTCTCCTCCATCGCTTACAGGGAAAGCTGCACTTCGGCTACGCGTGGCTGGAAAACAGGGAAGCACAAACCACATGTTTTCCATCTTTAGGTTTCTATAGGCCAGTCATAGTATGTCTAACAACATTTTTATTCTGGGCGAGTATTGAGGGAAAATTCTTCCTCTAAGTCATTTCAACAGGACTCATTAGCTTGATGTGCTTTTCCACTTTAAGATGTTAATTTGAGGGACTTTTTTGCTCTGTGCCAACAACATCAGGTAAGTGCTCTACTTACATTACTGATTTTGTTGTGTTAAAAAGAAAAACAACACACAACAACAAAACCCTACAAGCTACTGTTAGCAGTCACTGCTGTCTCTACAAATACTTGTTCCTATCTAGAAATGACCCTGGACACTTTTATTTTGTTGTTTCAGACGAACACATTTAGAGAAAGAAAATGTCACAGTGCACGTGTCAAGGTCCAGTATTGCTTTGTAAGTCTTTTCTTTTCTTAGTCATTTATGGATTGTTTGCAGAAACTCAGGTAATTTTTGGACAAGGCTAATGACTTTATTACTATTCTATCCACGTGTTATTTCTAGACCCATGAAGAATTATATTTTACCATCAGGAATCACACTGGGCAGCTGTCTTTAATAATAATGCCTCTACATACCAGCCAGCACCAAAATAAGGAATGCAGCCCGGGATCAAAACAAGGATCACTACTAGAAATACCGTGTATGCCTCATACTTTTCTACAATTCAAATGAAAGTTTTAAGCATTTTTTTAACTACTTCTGGGTTTCGTGAAGAACCCAAAGTATGAAAATATTGTTTTACTTAGAAAAATCCTATTTGCTTTGCAGATTCAGGGGAGATATTTTGGCTATTATATAGGACAGTTTGCTGAGTGTGTAGGATAGGAGTGAAAAAGATGACTATTTATTTATTTATTTTAGCTTCTCTCCTATCTCTAGTTTCATATAGTTGTAGATTAAGGCTCAGAGCACCTGGGAACTAAGAGCGAGCCACAAGCAGTGCTTTCTCTGTCCTTCAGCATTGCCCAGCACCAGGGCAGCAACACCCCACCTGGAACCGTAAGTTTCCCTTGAAAATAAGGCTAGGGTTAGATGAGTCCTTACTATTTGTGAGTCAAGGGAATTTTTAAAATGTCAGTATTTAGATCAAGAATTACATGTGCATTTTAAACTCCTTAGAGTTTAGAACAGTTCTGATTCGATACATCTTTGGTTCTGAAACATTTTTGCTTAGCTGAGCCTACCGTACGAGAGCAGCATCGCACCAGTGCTCTGTAAAAGCAACGGCTCAGATAAAACCAAGAAGTTTAGTGGAAGCCAGGACAAGCAGGTTATTACTTAAATTAACAATTTAGTAAATAAATGAATTAAATGGTTCCCTATCAGGAACAGTTTTATCTCTGCCTTTATTGCTGCAGAATATCAATGGCCTGATATAAAATGGCAGCATCTAATACAAACTCCCAGAGAAGTAAAACCCCAGCAAGAATTAGTGGTGTACAATGTATTTCATCCTTCTTGACCTAGTGCTGTGCCAAAGTCAATACAGTCCCATAGTTTGATTCCTTTCCTTTCCTAACAGAGCCACATAGAAAATTAAAGAGATTTTTTTTCCTTTCAGTGATCTGCAAGATGTGTCATTACTGATGTCCTTCAGCCACTTGGACACTCAAACGGTATTCGTTGTTGTGATACCAGACCAGTACTCACATTGTTAAAAACGCACGCGATGTGAAGTGGTACTGTGCTTGTCGTGGAGGAACGCTTGAACGGGTGCATTTTTTTCTTGCTTTGCTGAATAACTGCAAGCAGTGCATGAGGAAGTAAGGTGAAAGTTTCAGGGCAATAAGGTAAGGACCAGAGACACAAAAGCCAGGGCTTGGCAGGACTGGGGAGAGAGGTGCCTGTGTAAACAGACAGGGTGTGTCTTTGGGAAAGCCTTTGTTCAGCAAGAGCACAGAAACACCGACTGATACGCTGACATTAACTGTGCCAGTGAGCGCGATACCTAAAGAAAGAGCGTGTATGTGATCCACAAAAATTTCTGTAAGCTAAAACTTGCTTGCCTTTAGCTGCAGTGCTTGGAACCAGTGGGACTAGGCATTTAGTCTTGATTTGGGGTTTTTTTTTCAACACAAAAACTTATCTCCTTTAATGGGTATATGCATATGACTTCCATATGGGCACCAGCAGGGAGGATGTTATCATAACGAGGTGTGGTTATATGAGGGGGGGGGGGGGGGGAAAGGCGTGTGTGTGACCTGACTTCTCACTAACCTGTTTGTATAAGCAGTCTCATAAAACTATTTGTCTCAAATCTCTTGGCCTTTTGCTCAGTCCTCTGTTGGCAGTGCTGGGTTTGATGTGTTTCAGGGAACATGGTGTTTTAGTTGAACTGTCACCATCCTGGGTAAGGCCGTTGGTCCTGATGTCAGGGAAGGGTAAATGATTGTGGAGCTTGCAAAGAGGAAGAGTCTGGCTGAGATGAATCCCTGCAAAACCACAGGGTAACTTGAGGCGAAGGAAAGAGCGAGGATGTCATGGGAACACAACACGCAGGGGGCAGAGGAGGACACAAGGATAACAAAATATTTCTACCTTTCAGCTGACTGTGAAGTCTATCTGGGTCTTCACAAATGTGTGCTCAGTGGAAATAGTATGATGGGTCTTCATTACAAAATAAACATCTGCTTGGTGAAGTGACGGTTATCTAATCACTGCTGATCTGTTCAAGCTACAATGCTCTGTTATCTTGTGCTTCAGAAATATCGCTGATAGAAGACGGTTAAGAAGGGAAAATGTTTTAAGAAAATCCTGCAGAGATGCAAAATACATCAGGCAGTGTTGATGTGCTTGGTACCGTATGTATTTAACACTACAAATATGTGTTAGCTTTCTTGGTGAACTTTTTACTCTAAATCACTTAACTGTAAAAAAATAAAATAGAAGCCTTTCCTGAAGAAGATATATCGTAGCAGCTAAAGTAAAAAAAACCACAAACAACAAACCAACAACAAAACCCAAACAAAGAAAAACCAAAAAACCCAACAAATCTGTACAAAAGAGATCAGACGCCTCTCTTCTCCCACACTGTCCTGGAAACTAAATTTTGTAAATAGCTTTATTCAGTCTGTTGTTTATAAAGCAACATCATCTTATCTGCAGTCGTTTGACGTAGAAGGGTTTAGAGTTCTGGCACTACAGTGAAGCATTAAAACCACAGGGCTTCATTCAAAGGCCAATGAAATAAAGGTTAGCCTTTGGACCAGGTCATTAAGGTCTTTTGTCAGATGAGTCCAGAGTGATTGTTTGCAGCCCTAGCAGCAAGTATTTTATATTATTAACTCAGAGAAAATAACTGGTGAATGGTGTAAAATGTTTGTTCTAGTTCTAAAGCCGTAGAAAATATTGATTAATGCTAATATAGATACACTTAGGCAGAAATCACTTGCTTTGAAATTCTGGGAAAGATCATTGAAAAAGAACTATATAGAATAATTGTAAATACCAGTGTGAAAAAGGCTTTAACCTCAATTTTGAAGATCTGTCAAAGGAGCATATTGGTTCCAGAGCCCTGCAGAGCCTACCTGCGTAGACTTAGACATAGCCATAGCCTACCTGCATAGACATAGACCAAAGCATTCCATCCAACTTGCAGAAGCTGCAAGTCCAGGGGGTTGGACCGCCCATCTCCAGCAGAAGAGAGCGGCCGTTTCCCAGGGTCCAGAGGGCTGGGCGGCACTAAGCCTCCTCCCACAGCAATGCAGGAGGAGCAGATGCGTCTTGGCAGGACTGGCTCCCAACGTGCATCTCTGCTGGTGCGGTGTCCTACAGCAGCACACTGCAAACCTGCCGCAGCTGGAAGGGAAACTGCAGTCTTTGGCCAGGGGCTCCCACCAGGACCTCTTGTTGCGCAGGCAGGGTGGACCTATCCTGCTTTCGCCTTGCCAGCAGTGGGACATGGTTAAGGGGAGAGGAGAGCGCATCTCCTCCATCAGTAACAGCCAGCGGCTCAATTACATCAAACAATTGAATCAGGGATTGGAAGGCAAATACAATTTACAATACCACATGCTACAGCAACCAGGGAGAAATATCTCCTGAGCTGTGAGTAACAAATCTGACAAACTTGATTTAAGAAATAATAAGGCTAAATGTGAATCTCCTGAAAGCTGTGCTCAGGGTTTCTAAGGAACGGGCCCAGCCTGAGTGTGAGGTCACTGCTTTGATGAGCAATTTCTACATGTGTAATTACTCCACATCCCAGGTAATTGGCATAAGAATTTACTGTACCTGGCATCGGTAGCTAGGTCTTAATAGTGAATAGGGTTTATGTCTGATGTAAATCTTCTCCATTTTCCTTTTCCTATGTTTTCTCCTCCCCAGCTTCCAAAGCTCCCAAATCCCACAGCTCTGTGTGTGAGCAGCAGTGCCTGGTGCTGAGTGTCCTCAGTTCTCATTCGTAATTGACTTCATTCGTAATTCACCTCAAACTCTCATTCGTTATTCACCTCATAAACTCTTGCCCTTCTACCTTTATACCTTCTTAATTATCTTGTTAATTAATGAAATCCTCGATGTCCCCAGTAAGTTTTTATCCGATGAGTCTGTTACGAAACACATTAACTTTACTGGTTTTAATGACATTCTGTTCTCAGCCTGGTTATCTCTTTAGGTATTGCACTATTCATCCTCGGGTTGATAAAAGAAGGGAGTGCCAGTGTGTATCGCACACAGTCAGAAATTGCCCCATTTACAGCTTTTCCTTTATCAGCAGCTCCCTGACAAGCCTGGGGTGCCTAATCAAGAATAGTGACGTTAAAAAGCATTATTTTTTCGTAATAGCGAATTCAAACCCAATGCTGGTATCGAAAAGACTAAAATACTGTAAACGAAAGCAGATGTGGGCCTGGTGCATTCGGGTATTCTTTGCTGTGCTAGGACAGAGGTGGGGCAGGGGAGCGGGGGCTCCGGAGGATGGGCAGGGGGAGCGGAGCGGACGCCTCCCCTCCAGCCAAAGATACCTCGTGCACCATGGCAATGGGCTGCTGCTTACTGGCTCTTTTATTTTCTGTACCTTTTAAAAGGGGAGATGTCAATTCAAGGCCCCAGGTGTCCTAACGTAATCGTTTTATGTGATTCCAGTTTTGCAGCAGCGCAGCAATGTCAGCTCCAGAGGAATTTGTCCAGTGAATCCCACCCACGCACATTCCCTGCTTCTCCGGAAACATACCGGAGCGAGGGGAGCGTTCAAGAACTACTAACACTTCATTGCCGCTGTATGATCTGACGTTCCCTGCAACAGTGCTTAAACAAAAGAACTTGGCTTTGCAAAAAACTTAAAAAAAACCTCAAACAAACAAAGAAACCCCCCCAAACTCAAGTCCAGATAACTCTGACCAGCCTGGAAATCCAGAGTGCCTGCTTGGACACACAGAGCTGCACATCTGCAGGATGGGGCATGTGGAATTGGCCTGAGTTGGCTTTCCTGGTGTATTTTATTAATTAAGCTGGTATTATGCTTTTTAGGAAAAAAAATCATGCCTAGGAAAATGTTGCCTATAAATATCTATTTGCGGTATCAGTTTCGCTTTAGCAGAAAACAGGATTTATGCAAGCTGCATTTTAAACTCTTGGTATCACAGTTAATCCTAAATGCTGTAAACTGTAATGGCCTATTTCTTTACATCAAGTTGTTCTTTTCCTCCCTGTATCCTGGTTTCCGACTTTAAAGCGGCTTATGCTGGTTCATCTGCAGTGCTGACATTCAAAAATGTGTATGACTGGCAGCAGTAAAACTTTATTTAGCCTCTTTCTCAGTCTAAGAAATTGGTTTGGCACAAAAACATTTAGTAGCAAAATCAAGTACATTGTATTGTTTCTCTTGTTGTTTAGTTGTTGTTTTGCCCTTGTTTTCAACCATCTTGAGGAAAGACTGATGATGACGGCTGACAGTTCACTGTGGCAATTGCTTTTCCTGTTTAAATGATTATCACGATTGTTAGTGACAGCCTGAGGGGCCGTGTTGCTGGTCAGTGTACGTAAAAATATAAGGACTGCTGCTTTATGGGGTTTGGAATTTTTAACTGTACAATCCTGCTATCTGGATAGTGAATTAACAAAGATACTACAATATTAAAACCCTTTTCACCCAGTTTCCCTCTCAAAGGAGAACCTAAACCTCATTTGTTAGACTGCAGGCTTGATGACTGACTTGACATTGTTAAATGAAATCAAATAAGCTAGCAGTTCTGTTACCACAGTTACAAATCTTTAATACAGAGATAATGTGTCAGCTGCCTCTTCTGGTTTCATGAATACATTTTTTCATTATCTTAGTGAAGGGCTAATTACTGAACCAAAAAGAGAGCTATACTGGGACTCCGGAGATGTCAGATGCCTGTCAGCTGTGAGCGTGATGGAATCTATTTGCCCCAGTTCCACATCAAAGAAATAATAATAGCAATTTATCTACTTTTAAAAATGTTTGGATTTAAACTGCCTTTTACTACGCGTACATCATGTCTGACACACTGGTGGTGGTCTGATATTAGACTCATTGTGTTTTATCAAAACGTAGAATTTGCCTATTGGAACATTTCATTATTTGCCTATCTGCTTCAAAATTGCTACTAGTTTGGATACAACAAGTAGTATAAATGCAAAAAGGAACATAATTTATTGATTATGGATAAGATTCCTAAAACGTGAATAACTGGGAGTGAGGGGGCTAGGGTTAACCTTTTAAAACCTAAGTTCTGCCAGCAAGTTCTATGCATTGTGAAAATCCTGTCACTTAAAAGTGCATGTTGTGCGACTGTAAATTGTGTGGCCTTTGCCAGCAAAACCAGTACAGTGCAGAGCAGCCAATATTGCAATCTCAGGATGGTCAGGATTTACCATTCCTCCTCTATTCACTGAAATGTTTCTGGTATTTGCTGTTCAGTTTTGCTTTTGCCCCATCATCCCCAGATGACAACACTGACTCCAGTTTACTCCATCTTGCCTTATCCCCGCAGCAGTTTCCATGCAGAGGGATGGAAGGATTTTACAGTGCAGATGTCCAAGTGCTGCTTGGCAGGCCCTAAGTCTGGGTTCAGAAACTGATGGTCCTGGACTCAGTCAGTCCATTTCCCATTCTCCTGCGTATGCAGCTGGAGTGACAGCAGCCTTTCAGAGCCGTGCACAAGTGAGGGATGGGAGACAGGAGAGAAAAAATGTACCCCTTGGCTGGGGCTGCTGCCAGTGCCGCTCAGGAGCCTTTCCTGGCCTGCCACGGGGCAGGAGGCATGCATTTCTTTCTTTTTCTTTTTTTTTTCCCCCTCTTTCTTTCATTTTCTTTCATTTTCTTTCTTCTCCTTTTTCTCCTTTTCTTTTTTTTTTCTTTTTTTTTTTCTGGCACCACCCTCAATTTTGCGCTTCAAACCTCACATCCTCTGTCTCTTCTGTATTTAAGACACCAACAACTACTCACAGCTAATCTTTCTCCGTATCTGCCAGGGCTGCTTGCTGTTCTGGGTTTGCTTTCCAGGTCACAACCGCCAGAGAACTGAGTTTCCGTCTTCTGTGGGATTATGTGCACAGACACAAAAGGCAAACCTGCTGGTAATCGCCGTTATTTCCCATGGCACACAAACAATGCCCTTCTTGACGTTAAATGCAGTCATAGACAGTCCGAGCTGCACAAAGGCTATCTGCTTCTCCTGTACAGCTGTGAGTGAATTTCCTCCCACGTTCCATCACAAACACCGTTCTGCCTTAGCACTGCGGGAAACGGAGCCATTCAGGTGATGTCAGGAAGAAGACGACGGCTCCTTTGGTCAACACGACTACATCCAGCAAATCAGGTTACTGAGGCCTCTGTGTCAGAAGCCGGTGGAGGAACTGATCCCATTTCTGGTGTTGGGTACCATGGGATCAGACGAGGTGCCGGAGTTGGCGGGGGATCAGAAGCTGAAGCAGGAGTAAGTAATATTCTGAATATGCAGACCATGTGCAAGATACCTAGAAAATGGGGTCAAGAATCTACAAATAATGTTTCTTTTCAGTTAAACATGCTAAACCTAAAGAAAAAATTACCAGGAGCGTGGTCCCTTTCTCACTTCCCAAATGTGTAAGTGGTTCTCCTGCGGCGCTGATCAAATCTGCTCACTGGGGAAAAAAAAAGGTAGTGAGCGTCTCAACCCACTGATCTAAAAGAAAAGCACTGACTGCCAGACATAACACCAGCCGTCCTAGTTGGACAAGAAAAGAAGTGGAGCATTATTTGATATGGCAAAGACCAATAATTTACTTTGTATTGTGTGAATTGTGGCATCTTTTTTCTGCCACCGTAGGTGAATACGTTTTTCCTACTGGTAAATGCCTGAAAGGAAGAGGAAGAAACACGCTGCTATCTCTGTTCTCTTTGATAAGGTGAAAAAAGTAAATATCATAAGGAGAAAAGCTAAGTAATCTTTAGAATTTTTTTGCATTTTACAGTAGATACACAATGTCCTTTCTGCCTTTCCACTGTGCGCATGGGGAAAAAAAGGCCCTGAAAGAGCAAGTGTGTGTCAGTTTTGGGTTGGGTTTTTTCCACTGGAACACAGTAATACATTTTGATAGGGTGGGTTTTTGTTGTTGGGTTTTTTTAGTGGCTATTAAACGTGTGAATCTGCAAACAGCAGGGATGTCAGGATCAACAACATCATAACAAGGGCTTGACTTCGCTATGGGAAGGAGCCGAAGCCCAGCGCAGCACTGCTCCTCCCCGGGCACCTACTCAACCGCGCGGCTCCAGCTCGGGGAGGCAGAGCTGGGAGAGCAGGCTGGCAGCGAGGGGGGGCTGCAGACTCCATCGGTGCTACTCTTTGCTGCTGAATTTTATTACAAGGTTAAATTTAGGGCAATCCAGAAAAGTTGTTACAACTTTTCCAGATGCGTCCAAGCTTTCAAACAGAGCTAGTATGGGCACCATGGGCCAGCTCCCTGGTGGTAGCAGGGCGGCTTTGCAACGCACGCCGTGCACCAAGCGGCTCCATCAGCGATGCGGTTTGGATGATTTCATGTGAGGCAACGCTAATTTGGGATTGCAGCAGACCTCTGCTGTGCAGCTCATCAAACCCCTCAGCAATTTGACTTCATTTCCTGCCGAGGCTGCTCTCAGCGATGTCTATGGAAGTTCAAAACCCCATACTCGGGAAGCGATTTGTCCGACTTTGAGTCCACAGTGTAGCTGAGTGCAATCTTGGTCAGACGAAAGGCCAGGAAAACTGGGCTATTAATTTGGCAGGTTGTAAGAGATGACAGTTGGGACGGGATTTCATACTGATTACTAGCATCCTATCTTGGAGCGGGGTGAGACTCATATTTAATTTTCAGAACCGTTCTTTCCTGAGGACAAGGTAATTTCATCTTTCAGAGTTGTCCATCAGGAGTTCCTGTGCCCCTGGTATTCCTGGAGAAGCTGTCAGGACTGGTGCTGGCTTTCTTACTGTAAGTCTCTAATCACCTCTCTATCACCTCTGAGCATCGAATTCTTCATCTGTTACTTCAAGGTATATAACGTGATCCAAGATGAACTGCAGTTAATACCTTGCTGCAAAGGTATCCAAAGCTGTGGCATCTGGTGAAGCGGTAACTCTATTTGTTGTGCTGTCTGAGCAATGGCTTTATACTTGATGTCATCTGAAATATCTTGTATTTCAGAATGATGCTACTTACTATAGCCCCCTTGACACTGTGATCAACTGATCTCAAGAATTAGCTAGCTAGTCCCTAACACAGAAGGAGCAGACTTTTTCCCTTCTTGTGAAATCACACATTTTTGTTTCTAATCATCTTTCAAACAGGATTACCTGCAACTAGTACTTGTCTGGAAGTAGTCCTAAGATTTGAGGAGTAAGAATGTATGATGAAAGAAAAGGGTAGTGGCAGCCTAGAGATGGAAATATCAAAAGTGCATTTTGCTACTAAAGATCCATTATTTAGATCCTTTGACAGAACAGAACTGTTCTTTGCTTTGTTTTATAATTCTGCTATCCTGAAAATAAGGCCTGCATATTGCATCTCATTAGGTTTTTATCTGCACCTGTACACATTGTACATGTAATAATATCCAAAGGTTTCTGGAGAATGAAAGATATGACTTTTTTTTTTTAAATCTGTTTATCATGTTTATTGAATGGTTTGGGAACTGAAAACACTGAAGAATCTAGCAGGAGAATTAAGTATTAGATTTAAAACTTAGGAAAATATTTTGTTATTCACTGTGATGTGTTAGAAAAAAAATCTAGAATGTAATTGGTTTTATAGACTCTAAAGATTAAAAATTCATTAATATGTAAATGCAAATCCATTACAGCTGAAATATAGACTACACGTTTGCAGACAATAGGACTTCTATGTGAATCTTAACAATGACATTTAAAGAAATGTCTCTGTAAGCCAATCCTCTGCAATCTGTTATACCAGTTTCTTTGTAACCTTGGAATGTTTTATGATGATCACTAACAAGTGTTGCATAAATCTGCAATGACCCTTAAATCAGGCATTTCAGTTTTATATAGTCATGGCTTACCTATGTCACATTCATGTTAACTGCATCTTTTGATGATCTTTAACCTGAAAATATTTGGAATATACAACATATTTTATTATAAAGTATCTTCTTTTTTAAAAAGCTGAGCTGAGAGTGAGGGATATAACACTTCCCTGTCTTAATTTTACATGATCCAACAACAAATGGGGCACTTTGAGATACAGCAGTATGTTTTTTGTTGGGTTTTTCTTGTTTTTTTTTTTTTTTTTTTAATAAATTTATGGTAAACCTTATTTAACAGAAACCTTGATGAGCCTTTGTTTTAAAGTGATCATCTGGGTCTAAAACTCCAGCTGCTTTTACATGAGAGACCTTCAGCAGCTCTCCTGGCACTCTCTTTTTGGGCCTCCCCATTCTTCATCCCTAAAGGGCTGCTAATGGACAAAGGATGGTGCGTGGCTCCAAAGAGCCTGCATGGAACCAGGAAAGTACAGTAAACTGGGAACCACACACCAAATGCACTTGTATATAGTCAGGTTTGAAATTAAAGTACTGTCTGTCTTCCTTGGGCTTCACCTTGTATGGTTAAATTTGTTATCAAAAGAGTAAATGAATTAACAGGTGCCCCTGAACCTTACCCCAGTTCTCATAATCACATATGTCTGGATTCTGTGTCATGAAACTGTCCCTTTTTGTAAGACTCATTTTTTGGGTAGCTACCTAGAGGCAAATGTTTCTGAAATAAAAAAAAAAAAAAAAATCAACATTTATAGGACACTTTCAGAAACTTTGAACCTTTTCAGACTTAAAAATGTGTTTCCTCAAGCAATGTGAAGGCACTGCACTCCCTGTATTTCTCCAAATAGCATCACACTGCTCATATTAATGTAGTATCAGACATTGGAATGAACCAAAGATAAGGTAATAATTTCCTTAAATCACCTGTGTTTTCAAGAAATCTTTCAAAACTAGTGCATCAGGGTAAGCACCAATCAAAGGTTTAGGTTTTGGGTTTTTTTTTTCTTCCATTGACAGGTGTTTCACAGAAACCAGCTGTCTTTGCTGAACACTTAGGTTACAGTGGGAAACTTTTTCTTACAGTGGAAACTTTCTCGGGAGAAAATGATAGCGTAAAGATTACGAGAAACCTAAGGTTTTTTTTTTTTTTAAGGATTCTACTTTACTGTGAATAATCATTTGATGTACATAGAAAAGACAATAGTTACATGGGCAAGTCTGAACGGCCAGACCTCCTCAGTGAAAGAACACCAGCGTCATTCAGTTGTAAAAGTTCCACCGAGAGAGACATTACTACCTTAAACTTCTGGCTTTGCAAGAAAACCGTCTAGAAATACTGCAGCACCTAATTCTAACAAAACACTCGACCTCCTGTGTCACTGCTAGGGCAAAAGGGAAGCGGCAGAACGAGCCCGCCCTGCTCGCCAGCGGCGAAGCCCCTCGCAGCCGCACGGCCCCGCGGGAGCCTGTCGCGACATTTGGGCCGTGCTCCTCAGGACGATCGCTAAACTTCCGTTTCTTCCTGGAAACCGGGAACTGTGCTGGCTCGCTGCCCCGGCAGGCGGCGGCCGCGGGCAGCTCCCGCCCGCAGCGCTGGGCGTTCCGGCGGCGCCGGGACGGGACGGGGACGGGCGCTGCGGAGCGGAGCGGGGCGGCTGGCAGCGGGGTTCGGTGCGGGGTCGGCTTTGGGAACGGGTATTTTTTTTTGCTGTGAATATAAGCGGCTTTTACCCTATGTGATTTCTTCTAGGTGCTCCTTTCGTGACAATGCTAAGAAGGGCTGTGAAAAGGACCTGCTGATTAGAAGGGCCGCGTTTTCCAGTTGGGGATCGCAGTTGAGTTAGAAAATGTCTCTCTTTAGCGAAGTAACGCGCTTGCAGAGACCGATTGAAGGAAAGGTCTTGCTGCCGAGGCTGTCCCGGGAGAGCCCTGCCCGAGGGAGCCGGCGGCAGCGGGCACGGTTCGGGCTGCGCTGGCCCCGCGGGCAGCAGCGAAGCGGCAGCGGTGGCGCCGTGCCCTCCTCCGGCGGGCGGGGTGCCCAGGGTGGCATCTGCGCCTTTGGATCTCGGGTGTTGGGATTCCCAGCTTTCGGGAGAGGCGTCTACGTAAGGGGAGAGGGTACCTTACTGCATCAGAATGAAATAATTTTATGTCAACTTTCATTCCTTCTCTAAAGGCTATTTTGTTAACTTTAGCAGAAAGTAGCCTGTTCAATTAGATCAACTAGATTATTTTTAACTATGCGGTTTCTCCAGCAGTCAAGGTTAAAATGCAGTGGCTGAATAGTCTAACATAACGTGATGATGAAAAGAAGTGCCACAAAGCTAGCTGGGGGGAACTAATGCCTGCCTCGCAGCTATTTGGCTTTCTGGTTTTTGACTCATAAACCTTCTTGGAAAGGACCTGGCTTGGTATTTAAGCGGCAGCACGCGTGCTATTTGTGCTTGGCAGCTTATGGTAATATGCGCTTGGGAGTATTTTAGTGAGCTGGGTAAGAAACGAAACTGGTTGTATGCTAGCATGCTGTTTTTCATAGAAACAGGAAGCTCTGTAGTTAACCGAATTAGGACCTTTCTAAACCAGTTGCAGCGTATTTAATGACACGCATCAGGGTAAGGCTGATGTAGTTGTGTAATGCAGTTCTGAAAATGAGAAAGTGACTGAAAAGAAACATGGGCATTCTGCCATTCCTTAAAACGGAACAATCTAAGGATGTTATTTCCTTACTGTTTCCTGAACTAGAACAGCTTTGTTCTGACTTCCTTTGGAACCGGTATTTCCTCGATTTCCTTTCTAGAAGTTTTTGGCTGTCCTTAAGTGCTTGGGCTCAAAACTCCTGGAGGGGGAAAACCGCAGTGCCGCCTCCGGGGGTTGCTCCCGTGTTACCCATTTGAGTAACGATTCAGGAAAGTAAGGAGAAAGTGAGGAACTGGTTGGGTGTGCTGGTGCTGGGTGAGAACGTTTAGGCTATCGCAGCAGTCGACTGCGATTTCTGAGAGCAAAGGGAAAAAGCCTGGGAACTCCTGTGGTTGAGGAGGAAGTCTGGCAATACGGGTTCTCGATAGTACAGCGTTACAGGGACAGGGTATGAAAAATGAGACTTCTCAGTACGAGTGCCTTTCTCTCGTGAGCAGCCCAGCAACTGAGGTGTGGAGGTCTGCTGTCAGCTTGATAACCTGCAGCTGAATGGCCGGTCTTGGCAGCTGAAGGGCCGTTTTGTGTGTGTGCGGCAGTTCTTTTGCCTTTCATTTCCTCTCTGCGCTGCAGTAGTTGCTGCTGGAAGCCAGGCTGGGGGGTTCACGTTGTGTTTTTAGGGGAGACGGCTGGCCGTGTGCAGGGCGGGCGGGCAGCCCCTGCCTTTCCCACTCCCAGCACGCAGGTGCAGTGCGGGGACCTCAGACCATCCGGAGACTGTATTTCATAAGGGTCATTCATTACCGGACAGGCACTTTGCAGGTGTTCCCAGTTCCCCTGCGCTTCCTTCCTCTAGCAAAATCACTTCTGCTTTCCCTTGTGTAAAGCTGAACCCAAGTATGGCCCCTCCTGCAGAGAACAGAGGATATTTCCGTGTCATCTGTACTCCTTTTGGGAGAGTGGACCTAGAGCTACTGTCGGGAAAGGGCAAAACTTGGCGGCTTTTCCCAGCAGGGCCCTAACCCAAAATAGCCCCAGTGAGCGGTGAGGTGCTGGGAGCCGGAGCCCAGTCCCCAGCCTCCTCTCGCCCTTCAGCACTCCAGCTGGGGGATTTTGGGGAATGTTTGATCAGCAAATACCTCAGGTAATGTAATCAAATGTGAAGGACCCTTATAATCCTAGCATAATTTAGGTTGGAAAGGATAACCTTTGGAGGTCATTTGGTCCATTCCTCTGCTTAAAGCCAGCCTAAACTCAAATTCAGATCAGATTGCTCAGGGCCTTGTAAAAGCTTTTATTAAGATGTACGCAAAGATACACAGCTGCTTCTTCTGGAACACCACGGCCAGCTTATTCATTCCAATACAACTTACTCTCGATTTACGTTGTGAATTCAGGTTGCAGGATGTGGCCAGCGTAGCACAGGGGATGCATGCAGCTACTGGTTTTGTTGAACCAAAATTAATTCAGTAATGGACTTCTACTTAATGTAGCACTTTCCTTATTTTTTTTTTCTTTAATTCTGTGGAATTTTAACTCCATTACAAAGAAATAGCATTCTTCCTCTTTTCC
The DNA here is from genome assembly GCA_008921705.1 of Burhinus oedicnemus. Taxonomy (NCBI): domain Eukaryota; kingdom Metazoa; phylum Chordata; class Aves; order Charadriiformes; family Burhinidae; genus Burhinus; species Burhinus oedicnemus. The sequence goes on along the minus strand of VFFE01007128.1, from coordinate 3,539,087 downwards.
ATGAGTGGGAGCTAAATGCTAATACCTGTACTTTTCCCTGCTGAGTAAGTAATGTTTCACTGATTGTTCCCTATATTTATTTTAAAACTATTGCTAGAACTAGTAACACTCAGGAGCATGTAAAGCCTCGTTTTGTTAAACTGAAATGAAAATGTAGGCTTCAAATCATTGCTTTGTGTAACCCAGGCAGCTGGAACCAACACATTTCTCAGTGACTGGTCTTCCCATTACTACTGTTTCTTGACTGAGGTTTCACCAGGTGGGAATTTCCCCACGTGTAACAATGTGGCTGAGCAATATATTGTGCAATATAAAGGTTGACAAAACTGAGGTTTTGTTCCTCATTCCTTTGGTATTTCAGAATTGTATGTTATTTCACAATCTTTATAAATTATTCAGATGAAAAGCAGGGCATGACTGACAATGTGTTAAATCTTGGTGACCGAATTGGAGGTGATAGGAGTCCAGATAAAAAGCAATAACAGGAAAGAGACAATTTTAATAGAAGAAATAATCTTAACTATTCTCTTTAGCATCATGTCTGATGGAATGGGAGTTGAACTTTGTAAAATCTTTGTTGATTTTCTAGCTATGGAGCATATCAACATTTTCTAAATCCCAGACTGAACAGTGGTGTATATGTGTGGTTGTAGGGAGGAAAAAGATTCTGGGCTACTATCCAGACTTTCTTTTAAATAAATCATATGATTCTGTCTCTACTCTCCCTTTACCAAAGGGTTCAGATGTAATTCTCAGTATTTCACTGAAGTTCAGGTAGCTGGAACATGTCACAGTATAAACTGATCTTTTGCTAGTTTAAATAACATTTTTTTTTTAATTAATCTTTAATTTGTGCTATTCCTACAAGCTGGTAGTTTTGTCAACATATTTTAATATGGTTATATATTAAACTTGGGACTTTATATTATCAACTGAGAACAAGGTTTCAGTTGTGTAGTTTGAACGTGTTCTTTCAGATTTTTAAATTAGGTGTATAATTTTAAATTACTTCCTATTACATTTTTTTTTTAACCTGTATTCAAATGGGGACCAGAGTCCAATTAAAGTATGTAAAACGGGATGGTGGTTTGTTAGTAAAGTAGAAGAAAAAATGTATTAAAAAAGGAACACTTTAAAACCAATTTATTAAACAAAGAAGATGTAATGTATGAATTGGGAAGTTAGCTAGATGCCATGTCATCCCAGAACTGTTAAATGTCCTCCTGTGATGTCTGTTTTTACTCTGGGCGTGAAAAGGAGGAACTGCTTTCAGTTTCATTCCCAGCTTCGGATAACCATCTTCTTTGAACTGAACGAGTTGCAAGAACTGTAACAGACAAATATGTTACTAGTTTAACTTGAACTGCATTCGTTTTAAAGAATAACTAGGTTTATTGTTTATTTTAAAGCTTTTGGTCTTATAAAAAGGAGCTCCTATGCTGTTCTTTTTCATACTTCCACTTACGGATCTCCTGGCTATTTTGGACCTCCGTCTTTAATAGAAGTTGCTGCCATTGTCTTGCTTCTCTCGTTACCCCAGAGACTGAAAGGAGTATCTCTCAAGGTTGATGCTGGTATCAGTAACTGTTCTTTCTGCCTTTTTTTAACTCCTTTTGGCAACCCTGGAAGAGTAGAAAGAAAAAGACAGGCAGTTGGCCCTTTCACTCGTAATATTCTGCTGTGGAAGCCCACTCATCTGTGCAAGCCCACCCTTTATTATTGTGCGTAGACAAAAATTGCATACGTGATATTTAGTAGTACCACTTAAGAAGTGGAATAGTATAAAGAAGTGAATAGGTGGTAGCATGGAGTCACGGCTGCTCCAGGATTTACCCAAGCAGGTTTTGTAGTCTAACGTCAATGCACAAACCCAGTTGCTCTGAAATTACTGCAGTAATTTGTTCATATGAATTGTGTGATGTTTCTGAATGGCTGCACAATGGAGTCCTGCACTGCAGTGAAATAACCGCACCCCCCGATGCTTTCCTCTGAGCTGAGGATGATTTCAGGACACTCAAAGCATGAATGCAGGCATAGACAATGCAGGCTTATGTTGTGGTGGAGACGTAGCCTAGAAGGAAGCTGAGATATTTAAAGTTATTTTAGCTTGTATTTGTAATTCAGCTTTCCCATATGATTTAGACAGGCAAGTATCTTTTATCAATAATAAGTAGAGAGCTCTGAATTGTGAAATTATACATTAAAAAACCCCACAAAATAAAAATGTTGTTTTGCAGAACAACTATAAGCAGATCCACGGCAATGCAAGGTGAGTAAAATATAAACAAAATGTCATATTTTGCTAATATCAAAGGTAACGTGGGTCCTTCGGAGGTGTTCACGCAATATTAGCTTAGCTAATAAGGTACCTTCTAATTTTATGAAATATGTATGAATGTTTTAAATTGAAATTATTGGACTAGATGATCTCTCGAGGTCCCTTCCAACTCTGAAAATTCCGTGATTCCATGATTAGAATCATTTACAAAAGATGTAGCTTACATTTTCAGATCTTGATTTCTGAGGTTAAATAAAATAAATAAATAATCTTGAAATTCAAGTTATTTCTGCTTACAAATGGAACTAAATCCGTAACCCTCTGAGTCTACCGGTGAGGCATCAGTATAGTCCTAACTTGGAGAAACTGGGAGAAAATATTCTATATAGTGGAGAATGGCTCATTACCAGTCTGTTCTGGACAGGAGGGCAACCTGTCAATTCCCTGGCATTTCTTTGAATTAAAGCCTCCTTCTAAATATAAACGAACAAAGGCACCTCTGGTCCAGACAGAGTGAACTGGCCCTGCTTGAGCAGGGGTTGGACTAGGTGATCTAAGAGGTCCCTTCCAAGCTAAATGATTCTGTGGTATCTTCATGACATCATGTGCAATACCTGCCTTTTTTCTGCACTTTAAGCATCAGAACTCCTTGAAGTTATGCACAATATGTTTAATATACGTATTGTGCATAAATATGAGCTTGTTATACAGTTTTTGCTATACAGAAATCGGCTGCTTAATTTTGTTATGTGTCTACCCTGAGAAAGGAGGCAATGTTGGGGATCTTTCACCCTAGGGTAGGAGGAGATGAGCAATACTCAAAGCGTATGTTCCATTCTTCCAGCACATAAACCTGCACCAACACCTGGATTTTCAAACACTAATTATGCACCAGGAAATCAAGTCCCCTATGACTATCCTCAGCGTGCACCTGGGACTTACCAAGGTAGGTTGCTTGGCTACGGATCTGCTGTACCATTAGGAAATAAGCAAGGGAATTAGGAGGTTTTATGCAGTGACCATCTCTGATTTGCTTTTCTGCTGTTAATTCTGTAGAGTTTCTGTTAATTTCTGTTCTGCTGAAAAGTCATCATCTTTCCTTTCTGGTGCTGTATGTTAGTATGCACTAAGTAGTACCAATAGTGGTAGAAGTTAAAAATGCTGGATGTTTCTCACTGGTCACTGCGGGGAGTTTGTTAGGGAGGTGTTACTGATGCAAGACAATTAATGCATGGCAGCTTCTTGCTGATGATCAGATTTTTTTTAATTAACACGTTATTTCAGTCTTTCACTCTATTTTTCTCTACAAATCAAGAACTGAAGAAAAGAATTGTTTTCTTCTTGCAGTTCTGCTGGGCCATGTGTTCTGTTCCTGTTCCCTGCTCTGTTGCTGTACTTTGCACGTGGTTATAACTTACACTTTCACTCATTTGCTTTTCTCCTGTCTCATTTTCTGCTCCCTATTCAAAACGCAGCACTTATAAGTAGCTTCTCATGTGCTGGTAACTAATTGCTTTCTGAAGAACCAAATCACAGTGAGCGATATCTACCAAAAAAGTTCAAAGCATAGGTCATAGAGAAAATGCAAGAAGTTTGGCCTAACTTGCTGAGCTGTTCGTCAGCTAAAGGTTGTGCGTCTTGCGGCGAGGCACTCTGAGGTCTGTAAGTACCCTTGGCCTTCAGCAGGGAATGGGCCCGTGCTACCTGTGCGATGAAGGTCGGGGAGCATTTTTCATTTTGAATAATGTATGTGCACACACTCGCACACCATAGCAGTTAGAGAGTCAGTTTGTGTGCAAAGCCGGTGCTCAGATGTAAAAGTGATTTAGCATTCCGTAAGGGTGGGTCCTTCTCGGGGGTGAGCGATCCTGCCACCTCTGAGTTTCAAGCCACAGCTGTTGACATCACCTGAGGTGCCGTCCCGCTTATGGCCACAGCGTGAGCTTTCACGTGGTGCAGCCCATGTTTTGTAATGTAGTGTGACACATTGGTGCTGAACTGATTTGGGCTAAAGATAAGTCTGCAGGTCAGCAGCTCTGGAACTATTCCTCTTCGTACAGCTCTACAAAAATACTCTTTGTGGCTTCTGCGGTGTGCTTGCTTCTGAGTAAAATACAAAATTCCTCTGCTTCAGATCGAAGGCCTTATCTGCCGGTCAGGAAAGCATTAAATGAGGGGAGAAAATACAGTTCTTGTTCTGTAACTTTCAATAACAACTTCATCAGCTTCAGCTACAAGGTCATAAAGCATCTCTGTAGCAAAGGCCGTGTTGTTGCTGGACCGTACTCGGGCAAGGCAGGGCTCTGCGCACAGCCCGGGGACGTGGGATGGGTGGTGAGCACTAA